>WOXC01011224.1:460000-512500 GCA_011680675.1 Gymnobelideus leadbeateri
AATTTTGAACCTAGGTCCTCTGACTCCAAATACAGGATTCCTTCCACTTGACCACAAATTCTCTCTCAACGTTTTTCAATACCTAGTGCCAGCATGGAACAATTTAAATGGAACTAGAACCATTTTCTTATTTTGGAATATCATATATATATATATATATATATGTGACCATTTGAGTTTTGATTTATTTATTTATTTCCTTCTTTTCAAATGAAAATCTGCCTTCTCTCCCATTCACCTCCCCTCCTCCCTCTGAGAAAAGAAGAAAAACAAAATCCCTATTATAAACATGCATAGTCAAGCAAAACAAATTTCCCAATTGGCCGTGTCCGGAAAAATGTCTCAATCTCCACTGAGACCATCTCCTTTTTATCAGAAAGTAGACCACTTGAGTTTTGATTGGCATTTGTTCTAGTGAATGTGGGGGCATTCTGAAAACTCATAGGTACTTAATAAATGCTTATTCCCCTCCCTTCCTTTCAAGGCCTCCAGTGAAGTGGAACGCACCTCTCCCCATGAAAGCCTTCCTATTTTAGACCTTTAGTTATTAAAGTTGGTCTTTTTCCCCCATATCAAATTTAATTTTGTCTCTTTGCAGCTTAAACCCATATTGATTATCTACTCTCAGGGGACAAAGAAAACAAGTCCAGCCCTTGCAATCCTTCCAAAATTTGAAGACAGCTACCATATTCCCCCAAAGTCATCTTTTCTAATTAAAAGCACCCTTTTCTTTCCAATGGAATTCACATGGCAAATATTCAAGGCCTAGTTACTGTCCTCTGAGCACTCTCCAGTTCACCAATGCCTTTTCTAAACTGTACTGCCCAGAACAGAACACAACACTTCAGATAGGGTCAGAGCAAGGCAGAGTTCAATAGAACTATGACCTCCTCCTTCCTAGAAGCTATAGCTCACTTAAGGTAGTCCAAAAGCAAACTGGCATGGGATAAATGATTCTCAGATTAATATCTAAGAATAATTTTTGATAGTGAGACAGAAGAAGAGAACATGAGGATACTGAGTAACTGAAAGTGAAACTGGGTAGGGCCTTGGAAGAAGGACATTATGAAAGAGGATGACATATCGAAGCAAAAACTTTGCCTACTTCAAAAATTTTGTCATGGACTAGTTCAGAGAAGCTAGGGGCAACCAGGTGGCACAGTGGATAGAGTACCTTCCTTAGGTACCAATCAAGATGGCCTTAGAATACTTACTGTGTGACCCTGGGAAAGTCATTTAACCCTGTTGCCTAAAGTGTTGTGTAAAGTGATCTGGAGAAGGAATGGCAAAACATTCTACTATCTTTGCCAAAAAAAAAAAATTAAAATAAAAAAAAACTAAATGGGGTCACAAAGAGTGGAACAGGACTAAAATAAGTGAACAACAAACTCAGGGGAATACCCACCCTTCCCTATCTCTTTCTCCCAGCCTAAACATTCTAAAACTTTACATATTCCCCCAGGGCAGCTGGTGCTAACTTCAACCCAAGATAGCTGACATAAAAATGTAGTAGACCAGCTGAGGCATCTATGAACTTCCTGGCTAATCTCATTCAGATTTATAAAAAGGAATCATGATGAATCTAGAGAAGCATAGGAAGTCATGTGAAAAGATTTAAGTAGAACCAGAAAACAATATACAACATGATTATACCAATGTTAATGGAAAGAACCACAAAAATAAGCCTTGGGGGAACTCAGAATTCCTACAGCTTTACCAAGATTTATAGCCAACTATTCAACAGCCAGCCACACACAAAAATGGTATCCAAAACCATTTAGTTTGAACTCAGCAATGAAACAAACAAAACAAAACAAAAAAAAGACTGCTAAGTTCTGAGGTGGTGTGATACAATGGAAAGAGCACTGATATCTAGTGTCAGAAAACTTGGATTAGAATTGTGGCTTTGCTACTTTCCCACTCATGTTCTAGATTCTATTTCCTGTCTTCATGCTTTTGCACTGGTTGCCCCTCATGCCTGGAATGCACTTCTTCCTCAACTCTGCCTCTTAGAATCCCTAGGTTTCCTTCAAAACTCAACTCAACTGGTACCTTCTACATAAGGCTATTTCTGATCTTCATAACTGCTTAGAACTTTCACTCAAAATTACCATCTAATTATTTTGTAGCTAGCTATATATTCAGATGTCTCCCTCACTAGAACGTGTGTTCTTCTGCTTTGTTTTAGTCTTTGTGTCTCCAACACCAAGCATAAAACCTAGCCTGGCTACTGTGCCTCCAACAGAGGGTGAGGTTTCTAGTGGAGAATTTTTATTTTTATTTTTATTTGAAACCTGGCCAGAACTGAGAGTTCTAATTCTAAAGTGTTATATCAATGCAGGTGATTATCATGTGAAAAATCAGCCATGAACAAAATCTATGTTGTTTAGTGGGGCACTTGAAGCTTCAACAATCAGGGGCACTGAGTTCTGCTCCTAACTCTAGCACATTACTGATTTGTGACCTTAAATGGACCACACAGACTTCCCCGTACCACAATTCCCTTTGTCTATGAATTAAGGACTGCCAAGGTGTGAGGAACAGCAGATGAAAAGCAGCCCACTTGGCAAAAAAAAAAAAATTCAAGAAATGCTTAACAAATCAAAATAACAACCTGGAAAGGAGAAGACTGAGTGAGTGAGTGAGTGAGTGAGAGAGAGAGAGAGAGAGAGTGTGTGTGTGTATGTGTGTGTGTGTGTGTATGTGTGCATGCATGCATATGTAAAGTGTTCTGTGCACAGTGGAAGGATTTCAAGTATTGGATTTAATGATTTGATGACTCATTTTACTAGGCCTTATCTATATCAGACAACTGGGGCTCCCTCTCTGCTCACCAATTAACAGCAAGAGATAATTTAAAATTATGGTCTCAACTCACCACTCTTAGATTTACAAATGTATTAAGATTCAGGGTATTAGGAAGCCAAAAGTTCCCATTCATAAGTAAAACTTATGATGAATTCAGAGAAACATTGGAAGACATATGCAATCGAACTAAGGAGATCTAGGAAAATAATATACAGAAAGAGTACAATAGTGTAAATGGAAAGAAAAAAGGAAGAAACTGAATATTGTATAATTATAATGAACAAGCTTGTCAGTAGAGAAAAGTTCAGGAAAGTCCTTTCTGACTCTACTCCCCTTACAAAGGTGGGAAACTGGAAGTGCAGAATATTGTATACACTGGTGGACACAGTTGATATATTGGTTGTTTTCACTAAACTACTTTTTTTTCTTTATTTAGAAAGGGTTGGTTCTCTGGGTAGAGAATTCAGTCATTTCAGTAGCATCCAACTATTCATGAAAAGAATATATTTGGTAATGATGATGATAAAAGATATAAATAAAATGAGTTAAAAGAAAAAAATGGATTCACAAAAGATTAAAAATCAACCATGAGATTGTTGATGATAATCAACAAATCTAACAATGAGAATCACAAAATTAGGGGCTGAAGAGATAGTGAAAGATCAGGGACTCCCTGGGAGTGCTTCCCCCTGTCTCTAGGTTACCCGCATTCAGATGTTAATGAGCACTGTACCTAAGTTACTATGAATAGGTGAGGATCCTACTGTTTTTAAAGATACTTGGATATAGAGATCATATTCTCTCCCTCAATAATGCTGTTCAGTGGTTGATGGCTCTCATAAGGCCACTGAACAATTGCATGAATTAGACATATAATTGGTTCAGATAAAAACCTATCACAAATCAGAGTACAGAAATATGGGCTGAAGTAAGCCTGTTAAGAACAGAGACTGTAATCTTGGGTTCCATGCCCTGCTAAATGCCATAAGCAAGACTAAATAAATATTAGACAATGATGATGATTCCTTGCAATTCTAAACCACTCAATGGAGTGCTTTACTCACAATGACGCTTCACATTCTGTAGTATAAGCATTATCTCTATTTTACAGATGAGGAAACAGAGGCTCAGGTAATTAAATAACTTGCTCAGGTTCACATAGCTAATATATTTCAGAGCCAGGATCCTAATCCTTTGACTCTGCTAGGGAGGAAGTATACTACAGTGGAAAAAATACTGGCTCTGGAGTAGGAAGACCTAGGAACTGCCTCCTAAGCTTAGCTACCTACAGGACCCCAAACAAGTTTCTTAGTCACCCAGGGCCAGTTTCATCATCTGTAAAATGATTGTGTTAAATTAGATGGGTTCTGAAGTCCTTCCCAGGTGAAGACTGATGATCTCATGGCTCCAAACCCAGTACTCTTTCCACTATACTGAGGCAAACAGCAATGGTAGAAGTGGTACTTGTCAGTTTCAGCTTGAATCAAACATTAGCTCTTGTATGCAAAATGCTTGTTTGACACAATTTCAAGTTTTCATTTCAGATGCAATATTTTTTAAAATATCATTTTTATTTTACAATCAATATATTGACATTGATGCATTATGACAAAAATTATTGATATTTGTCCTTAAATTGAATTCTAAATGTGTTCCCATAGTGTGTACAATTCAATTCAGCAAAGACTTAATAATGTTAGTAATATTAATTAATGTTATTAATTAAGTGCTAGGAAGTTAATATACAAAAACACAAAACACTCCCTTCCCTCATGGAACTTTATTCCACTTAGGGGAGAGGGGTCAGCAGCTAGAGGTAGCAAAGCACAGATCACCTAAAGACAACGTAATCTGAGGAGAGAAAGAACACTAAAACTGGAAGTAGGGAAGGCTTTACTGAGGATATGATACCTAAATTGAATCTTGAAGGAAGATAAGGATTTTGAGAGGTGGAGATGATGAAGAAGGGCTGGAGGAAAGATTAAACACCAAATGTCAGGAAATAGCAACTGTAATGGCAAATATATGGTGTATGTTCAGAGCATCAGGGATGTTCTCTCTCCACATAGAGAAGACATAAAGTCTCCTTCCAAGAGAGCCATGATGACATGTATGTGAAGTGTCTTAGAAAGAGAATGTGGAGAACGTGTAAACATTCCATAACTCTATCTAGTCAGCTAACCATGTGTTGAAGAAGAGGCTCTTTGGTTGAAAAAAGGCTTATCTGTTTCAGCTACTGCATCTTTGCTTCATTCACTTCTTTAGGAAGTGGGTCTCAGTGACTACTGAGTAGAGTCTCTGACCTTGGGAGTTATGAAAGGTCAGAAGAGAAAACTGAGTATGGGCTTTTATTCAACTCAGCCTCCTCCTGAGCAATTTTCAGGAAGGCCTTCAAGTTCCCTTTCCAGTGGAAGCTGAGACAAAGGCTCATTAGGCCTTGATGCCCCCTTTGAGTGTGAACTTGGCTGAACCAATGCTATGTTGAGTCTATAGTCTCCTTACCCCCTCCTCTAACTTTGAAATAAATACACTTTTGTAAAAGTTATTTAATGTTAAGTAGCTAAATGGAACCAAAGTGCTAGTCAATGGCCCCTTAACAATAAGAGGAACATACAAGTGAGGGTTTGAGCTGGGGGCAATAGAAAAGGAACACCCCCCCAAACTCCTCAGGGTACTCCAAGGGGACATACATGTCCCACCTGTTCTGAGATGAACTAGAGCAGGACTTCAGAAACTTCTTCCACTCCTGACCCCTTTCATATTTCAGCAGCATTCTTTGGTGTTATGTGGCCTGAGAGGATGTGCAATGCAAAGTACACATGCTGTGTGTTCAGAAACAAGGTTACTGTGAAGTTGCTCCTTACAATATGGGCAAGCACTGCCAGAAACACCTCAGATGAATTACCTTTTTTATTTTTAATTAATTTTTGATAATTACACTTTCAGAAACCTTTTGCTGTTGCCAATTTTTTTTTTTGCAACCATGGGGCTGAAACCCACATTTTATAAAGCACTGAGCTAGGGCACACACACTGGAAGGGGAGTAATACAAAACAGGACTAGAAGTGGAGCAGATATTAGACTGTGGAGGGCCTTAAAGACCAGGCCAAACAGTTTTGCATTTTATTCTAGATGCAAAAGGGAGCATCTGAAGGCTTTTTAACAAGGAAATGACCTGATCACACCAGCACCTTACATAGATTTCTTTGAAAGCTGTTTGGAAGATGGATTAGAGAGGAGGAGGTCAGGAAGCAGAGAGACCAACAATTAGGCAATTATTGCTACAGACCAGGTGAGATAGGAAGATAGACCATAGGAAATGAGAAATCCCTTAGGGAAACTCCTTGCCCCTCTTGGGAGTGTGGGTCTCCTCAAAATGCATTGCAAATTATTACAGAAACCTTGGCTTCCCTACAAGGCCAGCTCCCCACTGTTGGTCCCAGCAGCTTCTTCCCTTGGCTACTCCTTAGGACTGTTCATAGCAGCTGCTCTACATGGCTGCTCTCTACATTTGCTTCTCTAGTCACATCAGCCACTCTCAGTCTCCTGTGCACCTCTGTACTTGCCTCTTGGTCCCACCAGATACTTGCCTCCAGGGTCACATCTCTGACTACCCAAGTCACATTCCCAAATTATGTATCTCACTAGCCTCTGTTCGTTCACCAAGTTAGTATAAATGAATAGATGTCACCATGGTGGAGAACCCACGCACAGTCATATGAGGTCAATGCTTCTGAGAGAACATGGACTCTATGCTCCTTTAGAAATACTGCCTAACCATTATAAAGTTCAAAGGAACAAAGATGAATAGGTGCCTGCTCATGAAGTATACTAACTCAATGCTAACAAAGTATGTAACAGTAACTATAATGAAATAGATTTCTGTATTGCTTTAGGATTTAGGAAACATCTTCCTTAAAATAACTCTGTGAGATAGGTAGTACAAGTATCATCATCCCCATTTTGTAAATGAAGAAACAGAAACTGAAAGGGAGTGCTCCTCTTGTAGGAAAATACTTCCTACAAGATACCATTTTGGATTACCATTTCAGATGGGTTTGAAGACACTGGGCAACAACACTTCTACCAAGAGGGTTTCTTTTTTCTCTCTCTGTCCAATGCAAGGAAATATAACCAGATACAGACAAGAAAGTAAATACAAAACTATAAACTAAAATGAAGAGATGAAGTATGGATAACAGGTTCATATTAGAAAATAATTCTGAAATTTACTATTCAAAGTGAATTCTACAGCATACCTAAAAGCCAGTCAGCCCTGGGAAAAATACATATACATACATATGTAAATTATATGTAAGTATGTCTCTATATACATATATGTGTGTGTTATATATGTATGTGCTTTACAAAGATCAGATGCTCTGCCAATCCCATGAATGATGACCCACTGGGTAGGAGCATACTCCCTCAATGGAAATGTCCACAATTTGGACCAACTTTTAAAAACTTGCCATACAGATACATGAACTTCTGTCCTTTTGAAGATTCCTATGACCAGAATAACTATAATAACTTACACACAGTGCCTGGCACATAGTAGGTATGCAATAAATGTTTATTGAGTGATTGATATTTGCAAAGCACTTTGTAAAGTTTTCAAAGGGCATTAATACACATTGCCTCATGATTACCATGACAATCCTCTAAGGTAGGTGCCTTGGTCATTATTATCATCCCTACTTCATAGAAGAAGAAATATAAATCTTTAGTATTTAAGAGCCTTACTGAGGTTCACAAAATTAGTGAGTATCTAAGGAACCCCTCAAATCCACATCTTCCTTCCTTTAAGACCAGCATGATATCTGCTACATGGAACTGCCTCTCTAGAAAGCTTGTTTGAGCCAAATTTCCTTTTTAAAAAGCTTTCACCCAGGGGCGGCTAGGTGGCGCAGTGAATAGAGCTCCAGCCCTGGAGTCAGAAGGACCTGAGTTCAGAGCCAGCCTCCGACACTTAATCCACACAAACAAAAACCTAGCCTTGTAACCTTGGGCAAGTTACTTAACCCTAATTGCCCCTAAAGGGGCAGCTAGGTGGCGCAGTGAGTAAGAGCGCCAGCCTCGGAGTTGGGATGACCAGAGATCAAATCCAGCCTCAGAAAATGAGCAGCCACACACAGATAATGACTTGAGCAAGTTACATAACCCCAATTGCTTTTAAAAAAAAAAAAAGCTTTCACCCACACATTCCTCAGTGCTAGAGAGGTCGGAGACTACTGGTACCAGATGTTATATGCACTGTTGCAATGTCAGTATATTTAACATTTAATTTTTTTCACAAAGGAGAGGTTTTTGGAAGTAGTGGTATTACTATAATGTAAAGAAAAAGAAAATGGAATCAATAAAACTTAAGGATTTCCATCAATTTCTACAAAAGAAGCCCCTGCTCCCTCCACATTTTTGTCCCTACTTATAACTTATTTTTAGTCTGTTGAGTAGAAGTTATTTCTTTAATTTTATTATATAATTTTGTAATTTTAATAAGATATTTCTTTAATTTTACAACTGAGGTTATGGTCTTTACAGCCTCTAAATGTTTTCAGAGCCCTTGGTCTCTTCAGAGTGCTATCTCTGAAGTCAGAAACCCTAGTTTACAGCCCACCTCTCATGATTCTTACCTATGTGACCTTGGGTGAATCATCTAAACTACGTGGGCCTCAAAATCTAAAATTGTCAAATGAGAGGTTTGGACGGCATGGCCTCTGAGGTCATCCCTTTGAACTTGAAATAAGTCTGTTCTTCTACAATCACAGTCCCATCTAGAACATATTGGTCCTGTTATTATTAGTCCAGTACAGACACATTCAGGTTCTTTCATTTTGTTTTCACAGAATCCTTCTAAGAAATCATAGGATGCACATAGGTTTGTAGAGACGACATGAGTCGACAAGATAAATACCACCCCTTGAAATGGAGATGTTGTGAATTCTGTTTCCTCCCTAGCTCCTCACTCTGGTGTGATTCCACACTGTTCATTCTCCCTCCCAGGGATTCTGCCTTCATGTTTGCAAAGGGAAGAGGTTATCAGAAGCAAATGTCTTCCAAACATTAGGAGGGTATGATAGAGCCTCTGGAATGCGGCATGTACAAGACCATTTCTCAGTCACAATGAACCACAGGAAAAACTGTGGAAGAAACCCACAGAAAACTGTGGGAATACAAGAGTATGTCCAAAAGAAGTAGGTGGCAGAGGAAAACAAAAACTATAACAGTGAAGGCCACTCAGGAGTTCAGTCACCAAACCCTCATGAGCCTTTTGGTTTTCTCATACGGAATCTGTGATACTAAGCAATATCTACTTAATCAACTGGTCAATCCAAAATATGTTCTTAATGAGTATGTCAAGTCCTGAAATAAATGAAGGCCATGAGTTGAGGAACAAAGCATCCTTAATTGAGATAACAAGGTAGCTAACCTACCACCATCCAGTGGATTTCCCACCTGAAGAGATCCATGAAAAAAGTTTTTAGAGTTTTAGAAGGGGAGGAGAGAGGTGAGGTAGCAAGGCCTGGACTTGAGACCCCAGTGGCCCCTGACAAGCAAAACCACTTCATTTTGGTTGTTTTGCCCTTAGTGCCATGAATCCCCTTGGAAGGGGGAAAGGATCCTAGAAGCTGAGATCCAGCTTAAACTCGGGTTCCCCACAAAGCAACATCCCTGGGTGAGGGGACCTAGGGTGTCATTCAGCTCAACCTAATCAAGAGTGAATATCTTAAGGGTAGGAATGTAAGAACATTACTGAAATTCTGATACTACCAGGATCATTTAAGGGAGTGGCAGGCCATATTACATTTGGTATTATCAATTTCTGTCATTATGTCAAGTACAAGAGATATTTAAGGCTTCTATTCCTCACCCACCCACCCAAAATAGTTTTGACAGTATTCCAGTGGGTCAGGGGAAAATGGTAGAGAAAGATTAGTAACTGAAAATGAAATGCTTTATAGCAGGCAAAGGAGGGTTGGGTGGGGAAGTGTATCTGATTCATAATGGTTAACTACTACTATGTAGATAACATAGAGAACTAAACTCAAAATGTTGAGTGCAACAGCACCTATTATATAATAAGCATGGAATAAGGCATCTATCTATCTATCTATCTCAACTGCAAACATACACTGTCCTTTCACTGAATTCAAACTGATTATTCATTTTGTCTTCTCATGGTTCATAGGTATTTGTAGTAGAGAGAAACGTTTTGTAACAAAGTAAAGGGAGGCCATATGCATGTCTAAACTTATAGAAACCTGCAAGGAGCAGCTAGGTGGCCAGAGGATAGAGTGACAGGCCTAAAGTCAGGAAGACTCATCTTCCAGAGTTCAAATCTAGACTCAGACAATTACTAGAGTGTGATCCTGGGCAAGTCACTTAACTCTGTTTGCCTCAGTTCCTCATCTGTAAAATGAGTTGGAAAAGGAAATGGCAAATCACTCCAGTATATACATAACTGCTGATTAGAGTCCAATACAACTGAAACTGAACAACAAAAACATTCTCATTCACTTCATACTTATATCCAATATGAGACTGAAAACACACCAGCATTTGACATAATCAAAAAAAGGCCATGTGACACAGTAGAAAGAGTCCTGGCCCTGGACTCAGATGACATCCAGGTTTAAATCCTTCCTTGATGCATATAAGTTGCACAATCATGAGCAAGTCACTTAGTTTCTGTGAGACTGAATTTCCTCATTTTAAAATGAAAATAATAAAATCTACTGGACTCACCTCACAGCTTCACATATGCATCAAAATCATCCAAGATTCTTTGGAAGGTCCAACAGCAGGAATCACCCTATTTAATAGCCCTCTGATCACAACTATCAGATGAAACATCAAACAGGGAGACATGCTTACCAAAGTTATTCATCAAGGTGACGGAGGAGATCCAGAACCAAATACTAGTCAAAGAGAGATTCCCTATGAATAGAGAGGTTCTCTAAATACTCCTGTTTGTGGATAACATTGTTCTGAGGGAAACTGTTGTCCATCCTGAAAGAGATTTGTAAGCACTCAAAGAAGTTTGGCCTGACCACACAGAAAAGATCAAGTAAATAATGAATTTGCATAACCCTGATTCTAACATGCATTTGGATGGGTGCCCTATGTCTCCATCTGTATGAGTATCTGGGGTAGATGACAGACAGTGAAATAGACCTGCAGTTGAACAGGAAGAGAAGACTGGGTTGGATTGCCTTCAAGAAATTATAGCCCGTGTGACCTTGGGCAAGTCACTTAACCCCAGTTGACCTTCAAAAAGCAAAAAAAAGAAATTACAGCACTCTTTTATTTAGCCCAAGCTTCTCAGGAAAGCAAAACCCCATCTTTTTACCATTAACATTCTACCACTGTTATATTTGGAAGCAAGGTGTGAATGTACAGCTGCATCTAAAAAAATTTTTTAAATTAGTATCACAGAGAGGTCATTGGGGAGACTCAAGATGGGTATAGGTAGGCTGCAACACATAACCAATAAGAAACTCCAAAGAACAGAAGTAAAAAAAAAAATTCTTCAAGGATCTTTCTGATAGGAAGAGAAGATGGGATGGTTTTGTGGCAAGAATGAGAACAGAGAACTAGAAAGTCAAAGTGCTGGTACCCTTGTGTAATGTCAGGGGATAGCTACGAAGGTCTCCAACAGGTGAGAGAAAGATGGATGAGAAAGTCATTCAAGAAAAGATGTTCAGAATACTTTAAAAAAATAGATGCAGGAAGTTATGAGATTTTAAGGGCAATGAGAAAGGAAAGTAATTTGCCATAGAGCGAAGAGTATCAGGGCAAGAGTAGTGAGGATGCTGGAAAGATAGGTTTCGGTTGGATTATTTATAATGATAACCCACAGCAGAGCTTTACAAGGTTTCCTCATAACCAAGCTGCAAGACGGATACTGAAAAGAGTATTTTCTCCATCTTAAATGTGAAAACTGAGGCCTGGAGAGTTTAATTGAACAGCTCGCTGGCCGCACAATTTACAGTGAGAATTGAAACCACAACAATTGTTTCTACTCGACCATATTGTTTTGGATACCAAGTGAAGACATTTGGTCAGTGTACTCTTCCTGAAGGCACTAAAAACTGTCCTAGATACTTGTAGTCCTGAGATGCATATAACTTTCATGCATATTAGGGGATTAATACGTATTTGTGAGAATAACTTGAATCATTCAAATCACTGGGATCATGTCACCGGGACCTCTTCATCTTGGAAATTCAGTCCAGACCCGGAATTCAAACATTAACTCCTATTGTCTCTCCATCTGATTGAATGGTTCCTCCCAGAAACTCCATTTAATAAAGGTTTCCAAGTCTCCCTCCTCTCCAGATTGCATTCCAGATGTTCTCTACCACCAATTCCCCTACCCCCAATAGGCTTAGTCCTCTCCCCTTCCTCCAGTTCCTCTACCCTCCAATTTCCAGCTTCCTTTTGTTTGCTATCTACCCCCATTAGAATATAAGCTCCTCATGGGGCGGCTAGGTGGCGCAGTGAGTAAGAGCACCGGCCTCGGAGTTGGGATCGAAACCAGCCTCAGAAAATGAGCACCCACACATAAATAATGACTAGCCGTGTAACCTTGAGCAAGTTACTTAACCCCAATTGCTTAAAAAAAAAAAAAAAAGAATATAAGCTCCTCAGGGGCAGGTACCTTCTTTCTGCTTGTATTTGTCTTAATAAATTCTGGCTAACTGTTAAATTGAACATAATAAAGAATTTCTAAATTTAGTACCTAACTTCTCTAAGAGCAACATTTTTCAAAGATATGAGAAACAGTGACTATTATGAGCACCAAGTGAGTTTTACATAGTATGTGAACAGGAGGTTGAATTATAATCTCCAATCAGTATGAAGTTATCCTAGTTACATGGTTGTGCTTCCGATGACATAATCTCTACTTCTGGGTCTGGTTTCTGGTCCTCACTCAGTTTTGTTGGCCCAGATTAGTTCTCTTGCTAAACCTAGCAAAATAAAAATGATCAAATCTCCAACAGGTTGGGCTGGCTGCCCAAAGTCACACATTTAGAAGCAAGAGAAGACCAGGCACTGTGTGTTAGGGAAAGCATTAGAGCTGGCGAGAAGATCTGAGCTCTCCTCTATAGCATCTATGGGATCACTCAGCCTTTCTGGGCCTTCATTTCCTGATTGTAAAGTGGGAAAAGTTCTTAACCTGTAGTCTATGAACTTTTAAAAATGATTATTTTGATAAATATATTTCAATATGATCAATTTCCTTTTTAATTCTATTCATTTACTGCCTAAGGGGGTCCATGGCACAAAAAAGGGTTAAGAAAGACAATCTTTTCCAATTCTATAATCCTGTGATTTCCAGCCATAGACTAGGATATAGTCTGGGATGGAATAATCACTACTAGATACATTTGAAAGCTATGGGTTTGCAAGCAACTTGTTTTTTTCACTATGCCTAACTTTCCTTTGTTAGGCCCCTACACCAGGGGGCTTACTTATACCTCTCTGATAAAATAATCTCAATCACATTTATTTTTGCAACTATTAATTTTATACTGAAGTGGTGTCTGTGTTATAATGGAAGGGGGTATGGGGAAGAAGCAAGTATTTGCATAGTGCCTATTATTTTGTTGAATCATTTCAGTCATGGCCCAATTCTTCATGACCCCATTTGGGGTTTTCTTGGCAAATA
This sequence comes from Gymnobelideus leadbeateri, assembly GCA_011680675.1. Lineage (NCBI taxonomy): Eukaryota > Metazoa > Chordata > Mammalia > Diprotodontia > Petauridae > Gymnobelideus > Gymnobelideus leadbeateri. The sequence continues at coordinate 473,484 of WOXC01011224.1, forward strand.
ACTGGAACAGTTTGCCATTTCCTTTTCCAGCCCATTTTAGAGATGAGGAACTGAGGCAGACAAGGTTCAATGACTTGCCCAGGTCACATAACTTGTAAGTCCATATTTGAACTCAGGAAGATGAGTCTTCCAGACTCCAGGCCTAGCACTCTATCCCTGTTCCACCTACTTGCCGACCTACTATGTACCAGGCCAGATATCTCACTTGATCTTTACAACAACTCTATGAGACAGGTGCTGTTATTATTCCTTTTTTTACAGATGATGAAATTGAGGTAGAAAAGAAGTTAAATGATGTTCACATGATCACAGAGTATCTGAAGCTGGATCTGAACTCCAGTCTTCCAGACTGGATGCCCAGCACTCTATCCACTACTACCTAGTTGCCTCAATGCATATTGCTGATTACACCCAAGATGAGGATATAATATCCTATACCATGGAAGAGAAATCTTGTTAGGGGGATATGGGGGAAGTGGGGGGGGGGTTGGGGGGAAGGGCAGGGCAGTGCTTAAATGAGAGTTTAGAAAATGGGTTTGCAATCACACCCCAATACTGCCTAGCTGTGTGACTATGGGCATATTATTTAACCTCAGTTTTCTGAGCCTCAGTTTTCTCATCTGCAAAATGGGGCTTGTAATACCTACTGGACCTACCTTGTGGGACTGTTATAAAGTATGAGCTTTATAAACCATAAAGCACTATAAAAATATGAGCTGTTTAGGGACCTGTTACTATTTGATGCATGAAGGAGAGACAATACTTTGTTTTTATTTGCACCCATTTTAATTCTATGCTTTGATTTTCTCATTGGGTGGGCTCCTCCCACTCACTATCCCCTTAATTTATCAATTTCTCCCCCTCTTTGTTCTTTCCCCTTCTTCAACACAACAAACATTTACTCAATACCTGCTAAGGGCTACATACCATATAAGAATTTGAGCATCTACAGAAAGGAAAAAACTGTAATATAATAGCCCCTGCCCTCAAGGACTTTACTTTCTGGGGGGAAGGCGGGTACATGATATATATGCAGATAAATAAATATAAATAATGCAAAGTTATTTTAAGAATTAAAGGGCACTAATTCAGGGAGAGTATCAGGAAAAGTCTTATGTAGGAAATATCCCCTGAATGGAATTTTGAAGGACTATAGTGATTCTAAGGAATGAATATGTTGAGGGAGGGAAAGCTTTCCAGGCATGAGGGTGGGGATAGTCTGTTCAAAACCACAGAGGAAGGAGATGCAATATCCTGTACTAGGACCAGCTAATAGGCCAGTTCAATTAGAATAGCTAGAACTGTATTTTTGTATAAACTCATTTGTGTATGTGTTGGTTTCTCCAGTATGCACACAGTAGGTGTTTCATAAATGTTTGTTGAACTGACTTACATTAAAAATTCTGTAGGAGTTAATGCTTTCCTCATCTTTCTATGCTTTTTTTCCATCCCTTGCTTTTTTCTCTTCACCCTTAGCCAACCCAAACCTAAGGCAGTAGAAAAACAGAGAGACCTTGGTCAAACTAGGAGAGAAAACCATTCCAGGTCCCTACCTACTCCCCTCTCCCTTCCTCTCACTCTCCTCACCTCACATCAAACTCAGTTTCTAAGCAGAACAAATATTTGCCTTTTCCTCATCTTATTTGGATTTCTCCCTTTTGTCCTATGGCTCATTTCAAGTGGTCCATGCAATGTCTCTCACATCTCAGCATGTGCAGTTACCACAAATAATAGCATTATCAAAAGGTTTAGCATTTTTCTCTTTCTAATTGCTGGGTTGAGTAATAGTCCAGTCCCTGTGAAATGTTCCTTTCACCTCTTCCCCAGCCCACATCCTCCCTAACTCCTTTCACCACCAACTCTAGAAACTTTCCAACTTCCATCAAGTGGGTTTGCAAATGAATAGGTAAGGTGCCTTCCTCATTTTGCTATTGTTTAGAGAAATGGAGACCATCCTGCAAGGAATGTCCATCCTCCCTCCTCACCCAACACCCTGCTTCCTGTCAATCATCCTGGAACACTGAGTGCTGGCCCCTTTGACAGGATGTTTGTTTGCAAAGGCAGCCTCGCCAAGTCTCTAGGCTCTGACTTACAGTGACATTCCAAATGCCAAAATGAGAGAGGAAAAGAAAAAAAAACATTTGAGCAGTCCTTTTAATGCCTTAATAAGGTCTGTTTATATTCAAAAATAGCTACAGGTTATCTCAGCCTCCAAGGACTGCTGAGACTCTGGGTTCCTTAAGACCCTGAGCTGTTGGGCAGTTGAAGTTCATGTTCCAATGTGAGTGAACTCCAAGATCATGTCCTCAGAACACCTTCACTGCTCCAGTAAAAAGAACTCCCTCTCACTGTATTTAGGAAAGCACCTGGCATAACGCAAAGGCAAGTTGTTGCATATTCAGAAGATGTAGGGCTAGTGGTGCCATTACTATTTAGCTCCACTTGAAAGAACTTCGGATGAGTTATATAAGTTGGATCAGAAGCAACACTGGGAGCTGTATAGTCAGAATCTACCTGATTCAAGCCTCTCATTTTACCCAAAAGAATAAGGTCATCTAGGTTAAAGAGCTTTTTCAAGGTTATCCAGGTATAGCAAGCATTAGTAGCAGAATTTCAATCATCTGACTCCTAACTCTGCCTTCTCTACACCACAAAAGGCTAGTAAATTCTGCTTAAATTAGCAAAAAGTTCTGCTGCTAATTACCTGTGTGACCGTGAACAAGCCATTGCAGTTCTCTGGGCCTCAGCTTCTTCATCTGTATGATGAGAAGCTGAACACTGGCATAGCTTGAAGGTCACTTCCAGCTCTCCATTCCACAATCTGAAGTCAGAGAAGAATTCTAAACCAAGTGGTCTCGGGTCACTGAGTAACTAGCAGGTATCTGCACCAGACTTTGTTCCAGGAGCAAAACATTTCTGTTCGAAGTGATGCTCAATCCAAAACCAAATTATATTCCATTCTGAAGGCTGCAAATTCAAAGACTGATGAGTCACAGGATCTGTTCTCAAGGGGCTTACATCATAATAGAGGGAAAGAAGGTGCACAAATATCTCTGGTACAAGAAAGAATGAGATACGGATGGAAAGGTAAAGAGGGTAAGATTTGGTTCCTCTAATTCTACACACCCCCTATCACTAAATGGTAGAGTAAATGGCAGATAACAGAGACACTGAGATATGAAAAGGTTCGCCGATTACAAAGAGTATTTATACCATGTTGTCTCTTTACCAAGTAGGAAAAAAAGTTTCTCTTTGATGGAATTAGAAGAGTAAAAGACATCTATTTACTGCCAACCCTTTAGGAAATATGAATTTCTAGGTGGTACAAATGAGTTTTCCTTAACTGAACTGGAAAGGAGCAACCATTAACTTGACAAGGACTGGTCATGCCCCATGACCCTTTAGAAAGCTAAGTTCACCAATGCTGAGACAGTTCAGACAGGATCCAGCAGTCAAGGAAGGGAGAACTTGCTAATCATTGAGAGGCAGACCATGGAAGCCAAAAAGAGATATACTATAGACTCAAGGGAGAATTAGCCCAGCTGTTTGGAAGATAACCTGCAGAGAAAAGATGTAGACCCAGAGAGTCCACCTGGGAAACCCATCCAGTAGAGATATTGTATCCAGATGTGGAGCATCAATGAGGACTAAATGATAAATAGTGTTGATTGTGTTAGCCACATGTATTTCCTATACATCTGCCTTCCTATACATCATTACCATTGTACTCTAAGTTTGTACCCACTCTTCCCAAATACTGTGTTAGTGGAATAGTGTAGTTTGTGAGGGGAATATTTTATACATGTTTTCTTCTAACAACTTAGTAAATGCTTTTGTTTTGAGTTGTATCTACCAGCTCACTTTTAATGGAAAATCCAACAGTGAGGATTCTAAACTTATTGCTTTAAGAGTAAAGACCCACAGAGTACCCTAGAAGTTGTGAAAATAGTCATCACCCCACTTTATGTGCAAGCTATCATTGTTCATTTGGGGAGGGACCCCAGAGGAAGTGTCACAAGTACAAATGAAAGAACCAGGAAAAGGTATTTTGATAAATCTGAAAAGGGAGAAATGTATTCACTCATTCATTCAACTTTTTTTTTTTTTAGCCCATACAATCTGTTCCAGGATACAGTCTCAATTGTAGGAATTCAATGTTAAAAATAAGACTCCCAGCCCTCAAGAACTTTTTAATTTGGAGAAAATAATATAATTAAAATTAAGTAAATACCAAAGCTTTGCAAAGTAATTTGGTAGAGTACTGGCTGTAGAGGCACAGAGGAGGATCAGATTTGCCCTCTTAAAGCAGGAAGTTTGAGCTGATCTAAGCTTGGAAGGAAGCTAATGATTACAAGAGGCAGAGATATAACCATTTATTATTGGCATGGAGCAGTCAAAGGAACAAAGAAGGAATCTCTTATATGGGAAACGGTAAGCAGAACAGATTAGCTGAAATATATGTACAAAGGATAACAAGTTCCAATAAACCAAAGAAGGTAAGCTGGAAGAAGGCATTAAAGGTCCTTAAATGTCAAAGAAAGAAATTTGTATTTTTCATATGAAATTTTATTTGGAGCTTGGTGCTGGGGATTCTTGATGAGTGAAAGGTCCTAGTCACATGTAAGCATTAAAAATATCGATTTGGCAGATTGACTAATATGACAAAAAGGGAAATGATAAATGTTGGAGGGGCTGTGGGAAAATTGAGACTAATGCATTGTTGATGGAGTTGTGAACTGATCCAACCATTCTGGAGAACAATCTGGAACTGTGCCCGTGGCTAAAGCCTAAACAATTTTTTTTCAAGTTTTGAGTTCCAAATTCTTTCTCACTCTCCACTCCCTGTGATGGTAAGCAATCTGATAATGGTTATACATCTGCAATGATGTAAAACATTTCCATATTAGTCATTCTCTATAAGACTGTATAAACCTGTATAAAACTGTATATACCCTTTGATCCAGCAATACCACTACCAGGTCTATATCCCAAAGAGATTCCCCAAAAAAAGGGAAAATGGAAAAGGGACTACTTATTCAAAAATATTTATGGCAGCTTTTTTTCTTTTTTGGGAGTGGCTAAGAATTAGAAAGTGATGGGTTGCTCATCAACTATGAAATGGCTTAACAAGTTTTGGTATATAATTGTGATGAAATATTATCGAGCCAGAAGAAATGACAAGCAGGGTAGACAAAGCAGAGAAGACTTACATGAACTGATGCATAGTAGTGATTAGAACCAGGAGAACGTTGTACATGATAACAGCAATACTGTGGGATGAAGAACTATGAATGATTTAGCTGTTCTCAACAATATAATGATCAAAGAAAATCCCAAAAGACTCATGATGAAAAATGCTATCTGCCTCCAGAGAAAGAACTGATGTCTGAATACAGACTGAAGCATACTATTTTTCACTTTCTTCCTTTCTCTCTCTCTCTCTCTCTCTCTCTCTCTCTCTCTCTCTCTCTCTCTCTCTCTCTCTCTCCTTCTCCCTCCCTCCCCCCCTCCCCCTGCCTTGGCTTCTTATAGAGAATGACTAATATGGAAATATTTTACATCATTGCAGATGTATAACCATTATCAGATTGCTTACCATCACAGGGAGTGGAGAGTGAGAAAGAATTTGGAACTCAAAACTTGAAAAAAAATTGTTTTAACATAATTAGGGAGGGAAGAGAAAATATTATTTTTTTAAAAAAGGATACTGATTTGCAAATGTTTGGGAAGGGTGATTGGAAAGAGAAGAGCCTGAAGAGAGAAACACCAATTAAAAGGATATTGCAATAGTCCGGGTGAAAGGTGACAAGGCCCCAAAGTAGGATGATAAGTATATGAGTGGAAAGAAGGGGACAGATGTAAAAAACGCTGTAAAAGCAGAACTGACAAAACTTGGAGACTCATAGGAATAGGAGAGAGGGGCTTTGGAGAGGGAAGAATTGAGAATGACTCGGAGGTTATAAGCCTGAGCTACTAGAAGGATAACAGTGTCCTCAAAAAGTACAGGGAAGTTAAGAAGAGGGGATGACATTCAGGGAAAGATAATGTCCTTTGAACTAGATTTCCAGAAGGAATGAGTGGAGCCAAATGTCTTTTCAATAAGGCACTGAAAAAGAATCAGGCCAATAAATGTTATTCCTGATGACCTAAAAGCTTTTTCTCTTTCTCAGCATCTTTTCATTTGAATTCAAAGCCCTTGGGTATGATAGAGCTTCATACTAGTCACAGATGTAGAGGTGAAAGGAAACCTAAAGGTCATGAAATCTAAGCCCCTCATTTTAAAGATGACGAAAGTGAGACCCAGAGAGAGACTTAGTGACTTGCTCAAGATCACTCAAGGTATTTAGAAGAATAAGCAAGATCTGAACTTAGGAGCCTTGATTCAAGAGCTCTTTCCTCTTCACTACTTCACTTTTTTTTTCTGGCTTTTCTTTTTTTCTGGCTCCCAATATATCTCATTCTGACTCCTGATAGAGCCACATGCAGAAATTATTCCTATAAAACAGTATAAGAATTACCAAATAATAATAATAACAATAACAACAATAGTAGTTGTTCCAGTTGTTTCAGGAATGTCTAACTCTCCAGGTCTGAAGTCAGGAAGACTTATCTTCCTGACTTTGAATCTGGCCTCAGATACTTATTAGCTGTATGACCCTGAGCAAGTCACTTAACCCTGCTTGCCTCAGTTTCCTCTTCTGTAAAATGAGCTGAAGAAAGAAATGGAAAATCACTATCTTTGACAAGAAAACCCCAAATAGGGTCACGAAGAATCGGGCATGAGTGAAACTGAACAACAACTAATTGTCTAAGACCTTTCAGAAGAAATCGTATCATTTTGGTTCACAAAAATTACTGGGAGATGGGGAATAGGGTTTGAAAACCTTTTGAACATCTAGTGATTTGAAAACCCAGCACTGACCTCCAGGATATTTAAACAACAACAAAAACAATAAGTCTCAAGTGTTTGAAATTAGAGATTGGGAAACAGCCTCATACAGTGTAAAGAGAGCTGGGTTTGAAGTCAAGGTCTTGTGCTTAAATCATAGTTCCACCACTGTGAAGGAAAGTGACAATCTCTCTGGCCCCATGTGTAAAATGAAGGGATTGGACTGGATGATCTCTAAAGTCTCTTCCAGTGGCTCCCTTTCCCTTCCAAGATCAAATATAAAATCCTCTTTTGGGGGTTCATAGCCCTTCAAAATCTCTCCCCCTCTGACCTTTCCAGTGCTCTCACACCTTATTTACCCCTATTATTTCCTGCAATCCAGTGACACTGATCTTATTATTTATTCGTCACATAAGACATCCCATCTCCCAGTTCCAGGCATTTTCACTGGCTGTCCCCTTCCTGAAATTATCTCACTTCTCATCTGGGCTCCCTGGCTTCCTTCAAGTCCCAAGTAAAATTCCAACTTCAAAAAATCTTTCCCAATTCTTTCATCTCTCTAGTGACTTCCTTCTCTCTGCTAATTATCTCCAATTTATCCTGTATACATCTTGTATGTGCATAGCCATTTGCATGTCTTCTCTATCACTAGACTGACAGCTCCTTGAGGGCAGGGGCTGTCAGTATGTTTCTTCGAATTCCCAGCACTTAGCACAATGCCTAGCACATATTAGATGCTTAATAAATGCTTATGGACTTACAGCTCTAAATTTATAATCCTAAATCATTTACTCTATCTGGGCCTCAGTTTCCCCATTTTAGACTATAGATCAATTGGTAATTAATGAACTATTTATTGAATGCTTACTGAATTCCAAGGCACTGTGCTAAGTGTTGGGTGTACAAATACAAAGAATGAAACAATCTCCACCTGCAAGGAGTTTAATGTTGAAAACTACCCACACAGAAATATATCATCAACAAAATTAAATTTTAAAAAGATTACTTCTAAGGTCCCTTCCAGCTTTAAATCTCTGATCCTGTTACTTGGTTTATAACTCCAATTCTGCTTTATGGTATCTGTGTGACCTTGAAAAAGTCACTGCTCTTCCTTGGGCCTCAGTCCTCTTTATAAATTGAGTGGGTCAGATCAGTTAATCTTTAAGGTCCCTTCCACCTTGAAGATCCAATGCCACCTCAAACAGTGTTTTCATGGCAAAAAAATTCACACCTTCTTTGCGACTGTAAAGAGACTTTGTGGCTAGGAGCCACTGGGATTTTGCTGTGTGGACCCCAAAGGACTTTTTCAGGGGTGTCCATATTGCTTTCCCTCATCAAGCCACAGTGTATCCTAAAAGCCATATGGGAAACGTACTTCTTCACAGCTGCAGAGGAAACATTTGTAGAAGAGAAATCATAATATATATTCTTAGTCATTGTAGAAAAGGAAATCGCATGAAAAATTTAAGCCGTGGAGTTGAAATCTCATTTTAAGATGTTTTAATTGCCAGAACGGAGCTGTTCAATTACATTTCAGGGCCCAGAAGATTAACAGCAGCGGCTGGGGCGGCAACAGAAATGATAAAAATAAATAAATAAATGAAAAGCCACTTGAATTGAAAGCCGCCTCTAACAAATAGGGAAAAAGCAATGAGGACCTTTGCTTTAGCTTTAGTTTCTTACATAAGTTTGGTGCTGTAAAATATGGCACGTTTTGTACTGTATGTTCTCTCAGAAAAGCTAAACAGAAACTAGTCATCTTGGTTTTTGAGAGCACAAGGCCTCCCCTTTCTCATGTTTCAACTAAACAGTCTCCACTTGGGCTGAGGACCATATCATATATCATAAATCACCCCCTGATAGATATTTGGCAGCTAGTCAGCACCCCAGGCAATGCAAAGTACAGTATGGAAAATTTTTTAAGGTGGAATCTCGATTCTGTAACTTAAAGACTTTAATAGCATCTCAAAACATTTTACTACTTCCTGGTACACACAGAAAAGAAAAAAATCAAGAAAGAATTCTCCATATGGTTTTCAGTTCTAGAGGATATATACACAATAAGCTATGCAACTGTAAACCTGGAGGGGATTTGAGCTGTTGTTAATTCAGGCTCCATGGAAGAGAAAGAGAGCTGAAAGGAAGAAAAAAGGGAGGGAGGGAGGTGGAAGGAAGAGAGGAAGGGAAGAAAGAAAGGAAGGATGGGGGGAAGACCGAAAGAAGGAATAGGGAAAGTGAGAGAGAACGGAAGGAAGGAAGGAAAGGAAAGAAAGAGAAAGACTCCAGTGAACCCCTATATGGGAAACCATGAGTTTGAAAAATAAGATTTTCAGTGTTTGCCCAAAGTTAAGCCCTGGAGTTAACCCCTTTCTCTCCTACTATAAGAGAGGAATCCCATATGGTCAGAGATTCCTCCTGTGTTTGGCAGCATGGTAGGATCATCTGACCCAAGATGATCTCAGGGACTGTGGCCAGAAGGATTGTGGGAAGGCAACAAAAGGTATCAATAAATAAGTCCCCAAATAGAGCTTCCTGTGGCTCCTGAAGTCATAATTCCAGTTCTCCCGGGCTTTTGAGTAAACTTATCTTCCCACCTTTTCAAAAGCTGCCAACATTTCATGCTCACACATTCTTCAGGAACTTCTTCCAACAGGGGCCTGTATTTTTGAAAAGCCAATCCCTGATTAACCCCTCAGTGGCACCTTCCCTGGAACACAGAGAGGGGATAGAGGACACAGTCTAACCCAGGGTCATTTTTTTTCCTCCAAGGCAACTAGTTAGTTGCAAGGGAGCGTGGATTAGAGCACCTAACCCTGTAGCCTCCTGGGGCACTTAGGGGTTAACTACCAGAGTTTCAGGGGAGAATATGCCCAAATGTTCTCTGCTATTCTCAGCCTGGGTAATTCTTAGAATGGCTAAATAGAAGTATGTGGTATACCATTGTGTTCTCAGCAGGAAAAACAATGCACAGGGAAAACAAGAGAAGAACTGAAAAAATCCTCTTTGGAGTTGAAAATAAATGCTGCCTTTTTTTTTTTTTTTGGTTCATCACAAATTAGCAGTGGCCTGAAACAGGCTAAATATAAAACTTTTAACATCATTTATTAGAATGTCTCTCTAATTTCAGTCACCTTGGAGTATGAAATAAAAGTTACGTTAAAGTAGGGATGCCTGGGAAGGGTGGTGTGTGAGTGTGTGTGTGTGTGTGTGTGAGTGTGTGTGTGAGTGTGTGTGTGTGAGTGTGTGTGTGAGTGTGTGTGTGAGTGTGTGAGTGTGTGTGTGTGAGTGTGTGAGTGTGTGTGAGCGTGTGTGTGTGAGTGTGAGTGTGTGTGTGTGTGAGAGTGTGTGTGTGTGTGTGTGAGTGTGTGTGAGTGTGTGAGTGTGTGTGTGTGTGTGTGTGTTTCTCTTAGTTCAGAAGACTTTTCCCTGTGAATGATTTCTATCAATCCTTGCCTTTTATTTTCTTGAGACCCCTGTTCATGGCATGTCTGCTGTGTATGGACTTGATGATAACAGCTAGGATTTCTATAGCACTTTATAGCTGACAAAGCACAGCAACTCTGTGAGGCAAGGAGACAAGGATTATTGTCCCCGTTTTATAGAAGAGGAAACTTAGTGAAGGGATTTTTTTCTATACCGGAAGTTCCATCCATGCATGAAATCTCAGGTCTAGATCAGGCTTAGGTGCTAATGATCACATGATTATTCCATGGCAAACTGTAATTCAAGCTCAAGTCTTTGAAATATGTCCCATGTTATTTTTCTCTAAATGTTTAATTTTATTTATTTTGCTTTCATTCATTTATTAATACATCCTCCCCTCCCCACCCAATAAACAAAGAAGAATAAAGAGGGAAAATATAGCTCAGCAAAACTAACCAACATATCAACCAAGTCTGATAGTGCAGTCAATATTCCACACCCTCATCTTCACCTCTACAAGGAAGGGAAAGCTGTGCATTTTCTCATCTTTTCTCTGGGGCCAAGCTGGGTCATAATAATTACATGGTATTCAGTTTCACTTTTTTCTTCTTTCAGTTTATAGCGTTGTAGTCACTGTGTTTTTCCAGCACTGTTTACTTCCCTCTCAGTTCACATCTTCCCAGGCTTCTCTGGATTTTTCATATTCATCATTTCTTAGAGCACAGTAATCTTATATTGTTTTCATGTTCCATGTTCTGCAAAGCCATCCCCTAACAATGCTGACCTGATTATATGGACTCTGAGATGCTAAACTATAAAGAGAAGAGGGGAAAAACCCATTTGTGTGTGTGTGTGTGTGTGTGTGTGTGTGTGTCTTCATAATCTCAGCCTTCAGAATTCTTCATAACCAGAACCCTTCCTACCTCTCCAGTTTTATTACACTTTACTCCCCTCCACATATTCCAAGATCTAATGACACTGGCCTCTTTGCTGCTCTTCACCCCTATGATTGCTCTAAATTTAATCCCAAAAGGTATTATAGATCCAGGTTACTTAAAATTTTAAATTTCTCTTTTGATTCTAAAGCCAAGGCTCTAAAAGGAGAAGTCTTTGATTAAAATATCAAAAACTGAAAATTTAGTGCTAATTACTTGGGTTGTAATGCCTTCAATTTATAGTCCATTTTATTAATTTCACATAGAATCACAGGTCTAGAGTAGGAAGGTATTTCAGAGGTCATCTTATTTTATAGATGGGGAAACTGAGGACCAAAGAGGTTATATGACTTACCCAAAGTCACAGAGCAAATGGAAGGAATCAAAATCTAATACAGACACATGTGCATATTCATGCAGAAGTCAGAGACAGAGAGAAGACAAAGGGAAATACAGAGAGATAGATACAGAGAGGAAGAAAGAGAGGGAGACACACAGAGAGAAGCAGAAAGAGAGAGAGAGAGAGAGAGAGAGAGAGAGAGAGAGAGAGAGAGAAATTTGTCATTCAAGAATTGTGCTCTTGTGCTTTCTTCCATATAGGGAATATACAGTATAGAAAATCCTTCAACCATCATCAGTCAGCAACCTAGCTTTAACAGCTTTATATTCAGAGGAGTGAGAGGTTGTGAGCCCACGGTCAGAAAGTTAATACATGGGAGAAGAAAAATTTTAAGCCAGATCTTCCTGACTCCAAGGGTGTCCCTGTATCCTCCACACCATGTTGGCTGTCATATGTGTGTCTGTGTTTATGCATACATATATGAGGGAGAAAGGGAAAGTCATTTTCCAGAAGTCTGTGTTAACACAACACTAACATGGTAAATGCAAGTCAGGAATTGTGAAAGTTCAGTTTGTCATGGCAACATTGACTTGACAACTAGCATATGTGTGATTGCCAGTTCAGCGAAGCCACATACTGTAACAGCATTGCTGTGAAGACATCTTCCATCTTTACATTTGTTAGCAAAAAGCAGAGTGGTGGGAAGAGAAAAGGGAAGGGGGAGATAGGAAAATAAAGGCGGGATAAGGGGGAAAAAAAGCAGTAGGGAGAGGAGGACTAGGATGAAGGATAGGGAGCAAAAGGGAAGGGAAGGGAAGAAAAAAGGAAGGATATAAAAAGTAAGCTTATATTTTGAGCTAATATCAGAATAATGATACTTCCCAGAAGCTTAGCTGTGAACCTTAAACTTAAATGTACTTACACAGGATTGATCCTTATTTCAGTGTCAAACTTGCAAAGGCAGGAGGCCAGGAACTGATCAGATGGAGCATGTGTCTGGCCAGGCTGTATTTTTACCCTGGAAAATTGCAGGGGGAGTTCAGGCAAAGGAATGTTGCAGTGCTATCTTCCAGCCTAACCCCTACAGATAACACAAGACCAAAGGAAATAAAGGAACAAGGCAGAACTAGGGCCAGGGGACCTCCTGATTCTGCCTCTGCTCCTGCTTCCCAGAAATGGTATAGGACCTCACACCCTCCAAGAAACAGCCCCCTCCAAAGAAATGACTTCAAAAACGACTGCTGGTATAATAAACTGTTACCAGACACTCTCAACATCATGCTTTCAATAAACATTTATTAAGCATCTAGTGTATGCAAAGTACCATAGTGAGAACTGGGGGAAATACAAAGTTTAGATAAGACATAGTCCCCTTTTCCTCAAGAAAATTAAAAGTTAGTAGGAACATAAGACACTAATATAGATACAGATGATAAATGATAAGTGCATTAGAGAGTTGGAACACAATGTTCTATAGGTCTTTAGGGAAAGATCATTACTGTTAGGGAGAATAACAAACAATAATAATGGCTAATATTTATGTAGTCCTTTAAGACTTGCAAATTACTTCCCATTCATTATCATCTTTGATCCTGACAATAACCCTGTATGGGAGATGCTATCGTTATCCCCCTTTTAGAGAGGAAGGAACAGACTCAGAGAAATTAAATGAATTGCCTAGAGTCACACAAGTAGTAGATGTCAGAGTAAGGATTCAAACCCCAAACATCCTGACTCAGAGTTCAGAGAAGGCCCCAGGAAGAAGGTAACATTTAAGCTAGACTTTATGGTATAAGCAGAGGCCAGGCACAGAGCTATAAGCCATCCACATACGTTTGCTGGAAACACAATGACCACTTTCCCCTATCTGAATGTGGGTTTTGTTTTTATTTAAAAGAATATTAATCTTCATCTTAGCTGTACTGATCTTTGGGTATCTTTTTTCTGTGTGCATCTCCTGTTGACTTGTTGGGGCCCATTCTATAGGAAGTTGGGTATCCACCAGGCTGGATGTAGTAGAAGGGAGAGTGATCCTCAAATTACTGGCATTTCTCCTGCCAGGCAACAGCCTCATTTTTTTCAAAAGTTCACAAAATCTCATGCTGGAAAAGTCCAAGATCTTTGCTTACGGAACGTTAACTAGTAACCAAGAAGCATCTATTGAGCACCTACTGCTTCTATATTAGACACCAGAGGAAGAGACAAAGAAGACAGAAGGAAGAGGCCCAGTCTTTGAGGACCTATAGTCTTATAGGAGACAAGATGGGCATAATTATTCAATCACTTATTCAACAAACACATTAATCACCCACTGTATGTATTTGCAGAGCTCTGAGAGAAAAGTGCTGGGAAAATTACAAAGTTTACCTAAGACATGGTCCCCATTATTGTGGAGCTCAGTATGGAAAATAATTGCAACAAGACAGAGAATCGAGTGGGAAACTGTACTATGGGCAGTTATGATGGAAGTCAGAGTGAAGGAGGAGGTGATATAGTGTGGTAGAAAGAATACTAAATTGGGGCGGCTAGGTGGCACAGTGAATAGAGCGCCGGCCCTGGAATCAGAAGGACCTGAGTTCGGAGCCGGCCTCCGACACTTAATCCGCACAAACAAAAACCTAGCCGTGTAACCTTGGGCAAGTTACTTAACCCCAATTGCCCTAAAGGGGCGGCTAGGTGGCGCAGTGAGTAAGAGCGCCGGCCTCGGAGTTTGGATGACCCGAGATCAGATCCGGCCTCAGAAAATGAGCACCTACGCATAAATCAAATGACTAGCCGTGTAACCTTGAGCAAGTTACTTAACCCCAATTGCTTTAAAAAAAAAAAAATTAAAAAAAAAAAAAGAAAGAATACTAAATTAAGAATTGGAAGACCTGGGTATTAGCCCCTGATCAGCCATTAACTAGCTGGGAAATCTTATATGAATCATATGGCCTCACTGGGACTTGGTTTTCATTTCTTAAAAATGTTAAGAGGGAAAAAAGAGAACCAGATAATTTCTAGTCTTTCCAAGGTCTAAATCTCAGTCCCAGAATCTTATATTTGAGAGGGACCTCAGAGGCCATCCAGGTCAATCTGTTCTGAACAAAAATCTCTTCTACAAAATACCTGGCTAGACATAATCTACTATTGTTTGAAGATCTCCCATAAGAGGAAATCCTCGGCCTCCTCAGTCAGGTCATTCCCCTTTTGAAAAGTTCTGATTTTTCCTTCTATCAAGCCTAAATCATCTTCTTTGCAATTTTTGTCCATAGGCTCTAGTTTTGCCCTCTGGGGCAAAGCTAAACTAGCTTAATCCCTCTTCCTTAGGATGACCCTTCAAATATTGGAAAACAATTACCATCTTTCTCCTAAGTCTATTATCTTCCAGGATAAAGTCTTCCATTCTCCATGGTTAAGTTTTCTGCTCTCCAAAGTAAAGATTCTCAATTCCCTCAAATGATCCTCCCAGAGGCTCTTTTCCTCTGAATGCTTTCCTGCTTATTAATGTTCTTCCTAATATGTTGTATACAAATAAATAATCAGATTTATCTTCATACCTTGCACATGAAAAATAGCACAAAAGAAATCATATGATTAGAAGAGAAGGCAAGACATAGGATGAAAAATAACTCATAATTCTATTACATTTTAAGATACACAAAGCACTTTCCATACAACCACTGTGTGATTTTGGCAGTACATACAACTAATTCTGCAGATAAGGAAACTGGATAAAATATAAATAGTCTTAAGTGATGCATAGGTATCCATGAAATATTTAAAAAGCTGAAGAAATACTGCTTATGCACTGGTAGAGCCTTCTACGAAAGACTGACGGGCAGAAGCTGCATATTTGATCATGTGATGTCACCTGTGTGGGAGACTTATCAAGAGTTCCTTCACCAACTTGTTATGATGGCCTATGTTTGTGACTTTGCTTACGTTTTATCTTCTGCAGATGAACTGGCTACTATGGGTTGCTACGGGTCTGAGCTAACTCTTTTTAATTGCCATTTTTAAAAAGTCATCAGTCATACTGTCAACCCTTTTTTGTTCCTTTCCTTTTTGTTAGATGGATCAGATTGTAATGCAGCACAGAGTAGATCTAGTCTTGGAGAAGAGGAAAGCCTGCACATTCACACAGTCTCCCCTTGTTCCCCAACCATAAAGAATTCAGGAGCTTCACCAGCCTCTTAAAGAAAAAGAGGATGTGAGTCCCAGGTGCTTGGAAGAGCAGCAAAGGACCTAACCACAATATAGAGGAGAAAAATCTTGAAATTTGCCTTCTGCTATTATCATGAGTTTTTCAGATAGCACAGGCTAGATGGGGGGGGGGGGGGGGAGGCCGCTGGTGTTGTTACCTCTCTAGCAAAACCAAGTTCTTTTCCTTCTGGGAGAATCCAAGCTCTTTTGATAGTACCAAAAGCCTATGGATCTACATGCCTCCCAAGGATAAGAGGAAGACTCACTGGGATGTTGGAGCATTGCACCTCTAGCAAGCTAGAAGATTAAACCACAGGGAATTGCTAAGAGCCCTGAGGACTATATAGGAACCTGGAAGGAAAGATGAGACTCACTGAAGAGAGAAGAGAATTATATTAATTGCTTATGGTCTACAGTGAGTCCTTTGGTTTTGTTTTGGGGGCTTTTGGAGGGCATTTTCTGCAGTAAAAATAAAAGTTATTCTATACTTGAAATGCATTGTTATCTTTAGTGCTCAAAGGGTATCTAGGGATCCTTTTACCTATATTTGTGGAAGCCTAGACTTGAGCTAAATTTGAAGATTTTTCAGAGAACTTAAGGTGAATACAAAATAAGTCACAAAGTTTTTATTTTAGAGCCATCCTCAAGACTGAATCAGGTCCATACAAACCTAGAATCTGGGGTGTCAAACCACACATTATGTGTGTCTTGGATCATAAACCCCTAAGGGGAGATCATAAACTCCTAAAGGATAGGCATTGCATCTTTAATTTGCTTTACAAAAAATATTGCAATCAATGCTTCAGAATGTAAAGACCGTTGAAAAAAGAGGCTCATTGGACCTAGTTCTCCCCTTTTCAGTGCAATAGCACATGTACTACAACCTAAGAGCAGGTGGATCCTGGTCAAAACTGGCATAGCTAAAGAGTATCAGAGTAGGAATCAGAAGATGGAAGTTCCAGTCTATTCTCTGCCAATGACTTACTCTATGTCCTGGGGGGAAAGTAACATAATTTATCTAAGCTTCAACTGCCTTTTCTATAAAATCAGGGGGCAAAACCAGATGATCTCTAAAGCTCCTTCCAACTCCATCATTCCATGGTTTTATTAACTGGTCCCTTTGGTAGTCTGTTCCTAGGATCAATGGGCTGATGCATTTGAGCCCTGCAATATAGGTAGACCCTATGGCTCAGCATCTTTTACCAAATTACTAAAGCAGGACGTACCTCACAAGGTTGAAAGGGGGAGTATCGTTTTATCTTTTCCTTTTTTTTCAGGTTTCTTCCATTTAACTACACACACACACACACACACACACACACACACACACACACACACACACACAGAGTCAGGAGAGTAAATGTATCCTCTGGAACCAATCTATCTATCCCCTGAAACCAATAGCCACTGGCAACTCAGATTTCATCGGCCATTTTAAGAGCAACAGATACAGGATGCCATGGAGTGAATGTAGCAGCAGGAGCTATTTCATGACCCTGAAACCCTGATGTCTACAGCTTTCAGCACCTTTCCTACCACACCCTGCCCCCTCTACTGTCAAGACTATAAAACTAGATTTGGACTCAAGAACAGGCCCAGCAGCCAAACATTCATGGCAAAAACTGAGCTTCTCCTTTGAAAACTAGAAACGGGTTTCTAGTTCTAAGTTTAGATTCTAAGTGAAAGGGTAAACAAAGTCTCTGAAAACTCCCCCAAAATAGGTTGGAGAGTTGTGAACAGTCATTATGCTTAACATTTTTTCTGATTTCTCCCCCTTCCCTATATATTATCCCTAGTAACAGCCAATCAGAACAAAGTACTCATACCATGACATGATTTTACTGGAAAAAACAAATGCAAAAGAAAGGTGAAACCAATAAGGTAGTAAAAATGCAATACTCACTTTGGAATATTAGCTATTAGACTTAGCTATTTACCACTCTACTGAAGAAAAGTCCATGGTACTGAAAGCCATTTCTTTCTATAACCAGGGCTAATCAAAATTTCAAAGGTCACTGATAACCATGTAGATGTAATAGGATTATATTTTCTTCCTGTTCCCCAGAGCAGAGGTAATATTACCTGGAACCGATATGGGTGAGATGTTCAGGCTGTTTAAGTCCCTAGTTATTAGCCCAGGCTTGTATCAGAGAGACTAAGGATTTCATATTTCATTTTCATTCCCACAGAAAAGAGAAAAACAAGTTTGTTCTTTTTCCCCAGGGACCAACAAGAGTACAAAGGAACTCTACCCTCATCTTAATTGGTCCAAAGAGAGAGAAAGAGAGAAAGGAAGAGAGGGAGAGAGAAAAAATAAACAAAGAAAAAGAGAAAGGGAGAGAAGAGAGGGAGGGAGGAAGGGAGAGACAGACAGCAAGAGAAAAAGAGAGAACCACTTCAAATGTCCCATTATGATGAATTCTGATTACTATCAAGAAAGTTGGCAGTATGGGGTGGGGGTAGGTGGCACAGTGAATAGAGCACTGGCCCTGGAGTTAGGAGGACCTGAATTCAAATCTGGCCTCAGACACTTAACACAAAAAAACCTAGCCATGTGACCTTGGGCAAGTCACTTAATCCCAATTGCCCTACCTTCCCCCCTCCAAAAAGGGGAAAAAAAAGCTGGTAGTACAGGATTCTTCTATGGCAATCGGGTACAAAATCCTTGAGAGGTGGTCTCATTTTTCTTTCCCCAAATCAAAGGAAGAACAAGTAACTATTTTGTAAATCTCAGCTCTGACATTTCATATCTACTTGTTTATGGGTACTGAAAAGAATAGGTAGATATCACTGCTGAGTTACAATAAGAAATATTTGAAAGATCTGAGAAAATGGAAGAGGTACCATAAGATTGGACAAGGGTAAATGTCACCATCTTCAAAAAAGGAAAGAGAAGAGAATCTTCAAACTATGAGTTGGTGAGCTTGACTTTTATTCCTAAGAAAATTCTAAAATGGATCATTAAAGAGATGGTTGGCTGGTAAACATTTAGAAAAGAAAGCAATGACTACAAAAAGCCAGTATAGTTTGGTCAAGAAGTCGTCATGACAGATTAATCTTGTTCCCTTTTTTTCATGGGGTTACCATCTGTCTGAACCCTCTTTAATATCTTTTGTCAGTTCTTCATCTGTGTCATGTCTACTTTCAGTAGGTGTTCCCCAAAGCTCTGTACTGGATCCTCTTTTTGCCTCTATGCTATCATCAGCTCCTGTGGGTTCAACTATCATTTCTATGCAGATAATTCCAAGATGTATTTATCCAGCTCTAATCTCTCTTCTGAATGAAAATACCATATCACCAACTGTCTTTTGAACATCTTCAATGTCTTCAGTGGGATATTCTATAGGAATCTCAAACTCAATGTGTCTAAAACAGAACTCATTATATCTCCTTCCAAATCCTTCTCTCTTCCAAACTCCCAATATCTGTCAAGGGTACAACCAGCACTCCAGTCATCCAAGCATCATCCTCAATGCCTCACCCCTATTCACTAAACACATCCAATCAAATGCCAACTCTAGTCCATTCTACTTTCACAACTCTCACATACACATCCTTCTCGCCACTCACACAGCCACCACCCTAATTCAAGGCCTCATCACTATTTGCATGGACTATTACAATAAGCTTCTACATAGTCTCCTTGCCTCAATCTTTTCCTTAATCCAATCTATTCTCCAATCTACCTCCAGTGATTTTCTTAAAGTATAAGTCTGAGCAAGTCAAGCCACCCTACCTTAGGCCCAACTCAAGAAATTCTAATGATCACCTATTACTTCCAGAATCAAATATAAACTCCTTTTGCCACTGAAAGTTCTTCATTACCTGGCCCCTTCCCTCCTTTCTAGTCTGCTCCACCTACCCTATTGTCCAAATAAACTGTTCTACTTACAGTTCCTCCATCCACCATCTCAGTATTTTGAACTGGCTGTCCCCATGGTGAAATGTTCCCCCTTCTCACCTCTTCCTCCAGTTTCCCTGGCTTCCTAAACTTTCAGCTCAAAACCCACTTTCTGAAAGAGGCCTTTCTCGGTTGCCCTAACTGCTAGCACACTCTGAGACCACCTTCCATTTATTCTGCAAGTATCTTCTATGTTCCCAGTTATTTGTATGACAGTTGCAAATAGCAACTGAATGAAGTTGCCACATGTCCCATGCTGGTGCATGAAACCACCCCACCCTCTATTAGAATGTGAACTCCTTGAGAGCAAGGACTGTTTTTTCACTCTGAAAACCTAAATTTTTGAGAATTTACTTCACTTAGAAAAGGGCCCAGAATACAACAAGTATCTAATAAACTAAGTGTTCTTATTGTTGCTCCTGCTGTTGTCATTGTTAATGTCTCTGCTGCTGTTGTAGAAGGCCTCAGGGTAAAGCTCATTTCAGGGACCAAGGGAAGATCAATCATCTTCCTGACAGCCACATTAGTAAGCATGAATGTATTTGGTTTAATCAATCAATTAATCAATAAGTGTTTCAAATGCCTACAGAAGAATTTGGTATTTAGGTGTAAGCTAGTTATAAGAAAATGACACTGGTTTTAACCTATCTTACAAGAATGGATTAAGGGGAGTGCCCTTGTCATCCACACCAGTGAGTGCTTTGCAGTCATCACCAAGCTCCATTTGCCTCTCTCTGCCATTCATTCCTTGGATCCTTTGCCAATGATGTCAACATTCCTATCATCAGTTTAGGACAGATACTGGTGTTTCTATCCATCATGTCCATGATCTCAGTCCCCTTCTAATTAGTTCCTCCCTTTGTCATTTTACCCTACTATATTTCTCTCAAGGTACTTACTAATGCATACAGGCTTTAATTTCAATAATAAATAAAAATCAAATCAACACATCCAGCTTTCACATTAACCAACCTGAGATTCTTCTTCAACTACTACCTACTCTGTATGTGTGTATCTTGTGTGTACCTATTTACACATTGTCTCCTCCAGTAGAATGTAAGTTCCTCAAGGGGAGGGACTTTTTTTAGTAATCCCTTAAAAAATGCTTGTTGACTGACAAACTAATAGAGGAGATTGCCATAGATATAGTTTACCTGATTATAATTAACTATAAAGATGATGGCAAAGTATCTCATACTACTCTTATCAAGAAGACAGAGAGATGTATACTAGATGATAATATTCATCTTTCATTCATTCAGTTCAGAGTCATTGTGAATGGTTCAATATCAGCATAGCAGAAGGTTTTCAGTGATCTGTGCTAGGTCTTGTATTATCTAACATTTTTGTCAATTATATAAATGAAGGTATAGATGGAATGCTCATAAAATTTGTAAAAGACACAGAGCTGAGAAAGATGGATAACACAATGGATGACAGACTCAGGAGCTAAAAGGTAATAACAGACAGAAAGAGTAACAGGGAGAAGTTGCAAAGAGGCAAAGATATAAAATCTAAATTTGATATCAGAAAACAAATAACAATAAACCAAAAAAAAATTAAAACTTGCTAACAATTAGAGCTGTCCCAAAGTAGGAAGGACCTACTGAATAATGGTAGGATCCCCCTCTTGGAGATCTTCAAGCAGAGGCCAGAGGGCTACTCATCAACTAAGTTATAAGGGGAATTTCCTTCACGTATGGTTTTTTGTTTTTTTGGTTTTTTTAAAGCAATTGGGGTTAAGTAACTTGCTCAAGGTTACACGGCCAATCATTATTTATGTGTGGATGCTCATTTTCTGAGGCCAGATCTGATCCCTGGGCCCTCTTACTCATTGCGCCACCTAGCCGCCCCTTCACGTATGGTTTTGGAGTACATGGCCCCACTGATGTCCCTTCTAATTTCAAATCCTATTATTCTATGACCATTGACTAATCCCTCAACCTCTCCCAAGATCTGTTTTCTCTAATAGAATTGGTGTTATAACACCTAAGCTACTTCCCTTACAAGGGTTGCCATGGGGAAAGTGATCTCAGTGAAGCTGCCATTCTCTCCCTGCTGATGCAGGATACAGTCTGTCCCAACCTTTTTATCTTGGGAGAGTCTTGTCTAAGGACTTCCAACCTCCACTGAGGATCTACTTATATGTCAGAGGCCTTGCTGCAAGCCTCTGCACAAGCAGACTCTCATGCCCTTGCTTCCTTTGAGCTTAAGTTTATATGCCACCTCCTACAAGAAGCCTTTCGTAATCTCCCTAGTTTTTGTTTTCTCCCCCCTCAAATTATCATGTACTTAAAAAAAATTATTTATTTTTAATTTATGGAATACAACAAACATTTCCATAACATATAATAAAATGAGTGACTGCACATGAAAACTGCAAACCTATTATGTATAACTTGCTATTCCTTTTAAACATATAATAAAGTTATAGTGTAAATTTTTTTTCCTCCTTTTCCCTCCCTCCCACTTGCCCTAGAGATGCCTATTAGACACAAATATGTATTTATATGTAAAATCATTCTGTACATTCTATGCATACTTCTATTTATCACTTCTTTCTCTGGATGCATAGTGTCTTCCTTCCTCTGTCCTTTGTAGTTTATTTGGGTACTTATTTTTTTTTTAAGCAATTGGGGTTAAGTAATTTGCTCAAGGTTACATGGCTAGTCATTATTTATGTGTGGGTGCTCATTTTCTGAGGCTGGTTTCTATCCCAACTCCGAGGCCGGCGCTCTTACTCACTGTGCCACCTAGCCGCCCCGATTTGGGTACTTATAATAGTCAAAATTACTTATTTGCTCAAAGTTGTTCTCAAAACAATATTGCTACTGTATCAAATGGTCTCTTGGTTCTGCTCATTTCACTCTTCATTATTTCATATAAGTTTTCCATGTATTTCTAAGATCATCAAGCTCATTATTTCTTACAGCACAGTAGTATTCCATTAGGATCATATAATTTGTTTAGCCATTTTTAAAAAACATTGTGTGTGACTTTAGCAAGTCACTTAACCTCTCTTTGCCTCAGTTTCCTCCAATATAAAACAAAAGGGTCATATTAATTGACCTCTAGGGACCTTTTTGGCTCTAAATCCTACCATATCTAAGTGCTAAAAATCCTAACTTACAGTTACAGCCTTCAGTTTTATCCTGTCTCCAAAGGGTTAGGACTGATGCTACTGGGGAGCATGCTTATGTGGGGAGGAGGGAGGTGAGTAGATAAGACAGGGGTGAGAAGGGGAGGAAAGAAAAAAATTCTGGCTATCATCATAACAGTCATTTATCATTCCATTCTTATGTATGTACTTTCACTAATGGCACCAATATTTTATCTTCTTTTTTCTATCTACTATAAGACATCAATATTTTATAACAGACATACCTTCTTCCCTCTTGATCCCCTCAAATCTGCTCCTGGCAGGCCATTCAACTCTAGGAGCCACTGAACTATCAGTTCGGAATTTACACCTTTTTTGATCTGGCCCCCACTTTATCTCATCCTGCACTTTTGCTTCTGATGGGGCCTCCAGACTCTCATGGGAGGCCCATGGCCTCAGAGAGAATTTCAGAGATGGGACCTTTCTGGCTAGTACCTCCCTTCTCTCCCCTGTTCCTTCCTTCTGCCCACACTGCTAGACCAAGTTGACAGAGTAGGTTTCTGAAGGAGGAGACTTGCTGGTCTTGGTTCTGGGTCTTTTTTGCCAGATGTGCATTCCTTTTTGCCTCAGTTCATAAAAGCTCTCCATCCTACTGAAGTAGGAGTAAAAAGAAGAGGAAAAGTCTCCAGAAGTCTCTTTCTCAGTGAGACAAATTCACCAGCTCTCCTAGAATGGCATATCTGGAGTTAGAGACTCCAGATGCAAAAGTCATTCCAACAAATGGCATGTTGGTTATAATAACTTCCCTGATATGTTTGTTCTAATAAAAATGTACCGTAGATGTTTTCCTGCTTATTAAAGTTAATTGGCACTCTTAAAATAGTCTAGAATTTCTGATTAGTAACCCCTCTACCTTATTCTTTGCACCTTTTCAATGTTGTGGCTTAGTAAAATATTTTTGTACCCTGTGCAATACTTATGTACATGGTTGTTAACATAGCAACATGTGTTTGGATAATTTGAAAAATCGTTTTCATGAAATATAGTCAAATACCATCTCAGAGGATATGTGCTCAATTTTCAGCATACCATTTGTTTCTACAGACTGAAATCATTTCCATTTGAACCTTACTTTCTAAGAATATATTCCTATCACAAATAGAAGACAAATCAATAATCATTACAAATCAGGGCTTGATTTATTATTTCACTGATAGTCTAGACTTAAGAAAAGTGTTGATAATACAAGTTAAACTTAAAAAGTGTGTGTATATGTTCTCTTGTACCCCAACCAAAAGTCCAGTTGCTAAACATTTACCAGCACACCACACACATACACATACACACACACACACACACACACACACACACACACACACACACACACACACACACATACACTCAACAGGAGTGCAGTAGAACATTCAGGGAATGAAGTCATCACCAGACCAAAGGCCTGGGGATTGTTGCTGTTCAGTCATTTTTTAGCTATGTCTAACTCTTCACGACCCTATTTAGGTTTTTCTTGGCAAAGATAGTAAAGTAGTTCACCATTTCCTTCTCCAGATCATTTTACAGATGAGGAAACTGAGACAAACAGGGTAAAGTGACTTTCCCAGGGCGACACAGTCACAGTTAAGTGTCAGGCCACTTTTGAACTCAGGAATTTAAGTCTTCCTGACTCCAGACCCACCACTCTATCCACTGCACCCCTTAGCTACTTTGTGACCTTGGGCGATTTATTTAATTTCTCTTGGCTTCATTTTCTTCATATATAAAATGAGGGAAGTCAAAACTAGAAAAAAAACTTTGGTCCTTTCTGACTCTGAACCCCTAATCCTCTGATCCTTCTGAGAAAGGCAGAGATACAAAATCTTGTCATAAGGAAAGAAGTTATTGGTACAAGAAGACTAAAGTGTTCTTCATGAAATGAGACTAGAATTCTGTGGCATAGATTTCTTCCACTCCATCCTACTTACAGCACCTTGTACATAACAATAACTATTGATTGTGACTGAACTGAAATAGGAATTCTAATATAGTGGAAAGAGCCTTGGAATCAGAAAAAACCTGGGTCTAAATACCAGCTTTAACAATGACTATTTATGTGACCGTGGGCAAATTACTTAACTCCTGTGATCTTTCGTTTCCTCAACTACATAATACAAAATAGGGCTACCTATCTCACAGAGCTGTTGTAAGAAAAGTAATGTAGTTAATTTCATCTGATGACCACACAGTTTCATGATTCTTGTCACCCTGTCAGCTTCTTCCTTTTATACAATCTGTTTAATAATTAGCATTGAAGTGATTTAAAAAAAAAAAAAAGGAAAAAAGAAAACATCTTCCCTGTAGCATTTGAAGAATCAAGGCCACCCTTTAGAAACAATGAAGGCAATAATTAACAGTTTGAATGATTCTGTTCTGGTGATAAACATCTCATTCTCTTTCAGGGCTCTATTTTCAGGCCTTTTTTATTATGTAAGTAAGATAGAATCACAACTAAATGAGACACGATCAAAATTCAGAGTTTTTAATTATACTTCCTCAAAGCGGGTCTGCTGATTTTTGTATCTTACTTCCTCCCATTTTACCAAGTAGTAATAATCCCTAGAGATTGGTGTCATAGTTAGTTGTTAGAGCTCTTTTGGGAGGAGAACTAATCTGATCAGTTGAGGAATAGGTTTCAAAATGGTTTCTAGGCATCTTCTGACTATTCTGTTATAGGAATTGACATTAAGGAGGTAGGAGCTGAAGGGAACAGCTAGTGACATTTTCTATTTTCTTCTAGAGAGCTGAAAAACAAATTCCACAACATGTCACAAAATAACAGGAGGCCCATGGTAAGAGGCTGTCAATGAGTAGAGTGTGTCTAGATCTTCCCTGAGTCTTCCTTAAATATTTATCTTTTAACTTCAGGGAGAGGAGGACCCAGAAAACTTGTGCGTTGGTTGGGCTTGGGAGGAAGAACACAGACTATAGTCAGACATGGATTTGAATTCCACCTTTCCTACTTTTCTACCTAATGTTGAATGGCTCAGTTCTTTTCTTTAAGGCTCAAAGTTCCTATCTGTAAAGTGTGTTGGACTAGCTAGCTGATCTCTAGACTTCCTTCCAATTCTAATTCCTATGAACTAAAAACAAGGGAACTTAATGCTGTTTCTTTTGCTGTCAAATTTATCTTTGTTTTGACTTGGCAGATAATACTTATAGTCTCAGAATCAGCTATATGTATAACACAATTTGCTATAGAAAATAACTGAAAGGCAAGTCCATCTCCACCCCAAAAAAGTGCATCTATTAAGCACCTTTTGTGTGCAGAATTCTGTTTCAGAAGCTAAAGTCAATACAAAATTTAATCAAGGTAGTCTCCACCTTCATGGAACACAGTCTAACAAAGGAATAAGATAGATATATAGGTCCCATGTCATGGCCTAGATTATAGTGTCTAGATTATTCAGGATCTATTCATTTACAAATTATTACAAAGAATATATTAAAAAACAGCTGAGATGTGAGGTCCTTACGTCAAGATATTAATTCATAATAGATACTGGGGAATAAAATGCATTCTGATAAGATACATTATAGATTAACTGTAGTACACAAGTGTATATGCTAAGTGCATGTCGTATTGTAAGCCACGGCAAATGCATCATCATCATCCTCATACTTGACCTCCTGCAAGATGCAAAATGTTTATATTTCATATTTTAATGAGCTTTTCATAAATTCTAGGAGGAAATGCAATCTCAAGGAATTGCTATAAGTCTAGTCATTAATTTTCTACTCAGTAACCTTACGGATTTTATTCAGTTTGAATAGGCTCTACCTATCAGTTTTGATCAATAACTAGTCATTGATAGATAATTAACGAAACTGCAAAGTTTGAGATTTCTTTTTGTCCAGACATGAGGGGAACATCATTTTCCTTTGCCCCCTAAACAAGGTGAAGGGTTATGAAAACAGTTGATGTCAGAGGGTTAGATACACCATGTGTCCCCTTAGAACCTGACTTTTAGGAGGGAAGGGGAATGTGCTGAATTCGCTGAATTCCCAGGTGTGAGGGTCTGTCATTACAATTAGATTCGTGTCTACCAGTCAGTTAAAGAAAAGGGTCACCTAGAGTATCCTGCTGGATACATGGTCTCCTCTGAGAAGAAATATGTTGTGTATGTGTGATAAGTTATGGAGGGGTAGGAGTAAATGTAGGGAGGAAGGCTAAAGAAATACATACTTTTTATCTGGAGAAGTAATTCCAGATGCTGATGGTAGAAACTGTTGATAGAATTAAAATTAGAATCATAGAATTATAGAGCAGGAAGGAACCTAAGCAATCATTTAATCCAGGGTTCTTAACCTTTTTGTGTCCTGGACCCCTTCTGGCAGGTTATGAGGCCTAAGGAACTTTGCTCAGAATAATGTTTTTAATTGAAGAAAATAAAACACCTAGACTTAGAAAGAAAACCAATTACATTGAAATATAGTTATCAAAATGTTTTTTTAAAAACAAGTACTCGGACCCCAGATTTAAAACCTTTGATCGAGTCTAACCAGCTTTCTCATTTTTTTTTTTTTTTGCTCTTTGGAAGGCAATTGGGGTTAAGTAACTTGTCCAAGGTCACACGGCTAGGTTTTTGTTTGTGTGTGTGTTAAGTGTCTGAGGCCGGATCCAAACTCAGGTCCTTCTGGGCTGATGCTCTACTCACTGCGCCACCTGGCCGCCCCCCAGCTTTCTCATTTTACTGACTAGGAAACTGAGGCCCATAGAATGCCTTGCCTAAGGCCTCACTGCTATTTAGTGGTAGATGTAGGTCTTTTGATTTCTATAGTAATGAGTGTTCTTTCTACTAATAGTATGATGTCATTAAAGTTGTTCCATCTCACCCAGGCTACTTGCTGTGCTAACTTTGGTGTCCTTCAAGATTCTAATATGAAGGAGTGTCCCCACCTTTCTTTTCTTAGTGTTCTCATCTATACCCATGAATTAAAGTATCTCATCTATACAGCTGACAACCAAATATATTTAGTTTTAATAAGAAGTTAAGTGTAGAGAGGGTAAGATTTGGCATCAGGAAAAGCTACCAGGTATCATGGAAAGAGCACTGGCTCTAGATTCAGAGGAGATGGGTTCTAATTCTGTCTGACACTTATTACATATGAACCTGGGCAAGTTACTTAAACCGAGAAGTTTCTTCATCTGTAAAATAAGGGGGTGGGGAGTGGGGAGGGCTGGACTAGATTACCTCTCGGGTCATTTCATTAAGAATAAAATAAGGGGTTGGACCAGATGATCTCTAAGGTCCCTTGTAGTTGTATACCTATTATGCTCTTATGGGCCATCTGGTAGCTAGTAAAGGTAATCACTGTGGTGACTAGGAACTCTCTTCTCCTTCATGCTGCCATACAAATCAGTATATCAAAGGAACTGATCCGACTGAGCCAGCAGTCCTTCCACCAGTGCCAACTGCTATCCATGCCACTCACTGTATGTAATGTCCCTGCCTTCCCACAGACTCTCCATAGTCAATATACATTGGAAATCTTCTGGTTCTCTTACTCTCACGTGGAAGTGAATGGGGTCCTCACACTTTTCTGTTGGCCCTCCCTCTGGCTACATGAGCAACCCACTTCCTTTTCCAATCATCTTTATCCTTGATGATATATGTATGTCTTCTATGCATAAAAGACACCACCCTCTAAATCTTCCTTAAATCTTTACAACCCTTCAGAGTCTGGATCCAGACACCTAAATGTCAGAGTTTGGGCTTCTGCAGCAGGCAGACATCCAGGCACACATTCAAGATTAGGTGAACATGGGATGATGAGGAGTCTGTCATTTTAGTGACAAAACTTTGGCTATATTTCTTCATTTCGGACTTGTTGCAGTGGAATGAATCTTTTACCAAAAAAAAAAAGAAAAAAAATACTTTAATTGAAATACACTATATGAAAGGGGAAGAAAGCTTATCAAATAGAGATTTGGTGTCCAATTTAAAGGGCAGTTAAGTAGGGCAGCGGATAGAGTATCAGACCCTAGAGTCAGGAAAACTCATCTTCCTGAGTTCAAATCCAGCCTCAGACGCTCACTAGCTGTGTGACCCTGAGCAAGTCACTTGACCCTGTTTGCCTCAAGTTTCCTCATTTGTAAAATGAGCTAGAGAAGAAAACAGCAAGCCACTCCAGTATCTTTGCCAAGAAAGTCCAAAATGGGGTCACAGAGTCAGACACAACAAAAATCTGATTTAAATAATAAAAAGCAGTTATTAAGATGAAAAAAATACTTTCTACTACATAAAGAAATAATCCCTTGTATTAGCACAGGCTTGAATGTTGTCCTGTCTTATAACCTTTATGTTGACCTGGTATATTTTTTCAATACAAATGACCCCTACCCCATGAATTCCCAAATATTAATATCATGACACTTTGCTTCAAACCACATTTCAAAATGCTTTGGGTGCTTCATTCCATTCTGACCCACTTAGAATTTCTACCCCATGGGAACATTCTTGCATCATCTCCAGCTGCTTTCACTAAGGGGATAGAGGCCAGGAACTTTTAAAAATAGTGCTTACACAGCTTGGTAGACACTATTCACAGATCATGAAAAATGAATCTGGAATTCTTCATGCTAACAAGAAGATTAAGAATGGTGATGGTGAGGAGTGAAGAGAATAATAAAGAGGAGGTTGAATCCTAAAAGGTGGGACCATGATTGACCTCTGTTGATTTGCAAACTGACCAACTGTTCATAATACAGAAGTTCCACAGGATTAGACTGAATTCAAATTCCATTTTTTGAATTTCAAGTTCAAATTCCAAATTCCCATCACCTGGGGAAACAATGTGCAAAAATGATCATGTATGATCATATATTTGGAGCCATATGGGACCTCAGAGGTCTTCTAATCCAGCTCTCTATCTTACAGATGAGAAAACTAAGGTAAAGTGACTTGTCCAAAATTAATCGGGTAGAAAGAAAAAATACCAGGATCCAAACCCATCCTTTGATTCCTGCCCCCTCCCCCCCTACTATTCCACTGTCTTTTACTCATTCATTCAAAAAACACCTGTTAAGTACCTACTATGGGCCAGATACTAGGGATACAATTTAAAAAAAAGAAAAGAAACACTTTGTCTTCAAAGAGCTTACACTGTATTTGGAGGAAGTAACATCCACAGATAAGTAAATGCAAAATACAAACAAAGACTTCAAAGTAAGGTCAGGGGAGGGGAGAGCTAACAAACCGGTGTGGGGATCAGATATATTGGTGGTATATATGAAAGAGAGAAAGGTGGCATGGGAACAGCATGTGCAAAGACAGGAAATGTAATGTCATGTACAGGGAACAGAAAGTAAGTCAATTTAGTTGGAATGTAGAGTGCATGAATGGGAATAATATGCAATAAGCCTGTCAAAATAGGCTGGAATCAGATTGGGAAGGCCTATAGATGCCCAGCAGATATGAAAAATAATTCTAAATACTTCTCTGTTCCATTTAATTGAGGGGAAAGTGCTAGACTTATGACTCTCCCAGAAGTAGTGAATTGAGTGATAATCATCCTGATCAATATTACAGAGGATAAGGTTACTTTAACTTAAGCAATGAAGATATTACAACTAACATATATTAAATCAGACTCTGAACTTACTGTCCCAACCCAAATATAATAAAAATGTAGATGCAGCAGATAAAATAACTGACCTGCATACTGTATGTGCAGATATTTGATCTAGGCTCTGGAAAATCCTATTCCACATCTCCAAATGAAGTCTTCAATTTTCTCCTTTGAGTCAACTAGGAGGAAGACCTTGGCTGAGTAGCCAGTAACCCAAAGGAAGGACAGGCAGAATCTAGCCCAGATGTTGCTGGGCAACCACTTCTTCCTTGTCCCATCTCCAAGAGAAGTATTGGTCAGAATTATATCTATTTACCACACATCACATATCTGTGTTCTAGAGGTCTTTCTTTAGAGGTTTACAATAAAAATTTTTTACTGATTTACTCTCAAGGGGAGGGAAAATTTATCTTAACTGTCTGGTTTCCTCCAACCAAATACTTAGTACGTAAAATTGCTTTCATATAGTGAGTAAACCCATTTATCCAAACAAATGGGGACCAAATCCTAGAAGTTATATAGATTAGAGCAGGCAAATGAATATTAAGAGAAGATGAGCTCTTCAACTGTGAGTGAGATCGAAATCTTAGCTGAACCAAGGATAGAATGAGTTCATTGGGGAAGTTCATTCCTAGAAATCTCTAGGGTTGCAGGCATTAGCAATCATAGGGCATGTCCAGTTTTCCCTCATGTCTTTGGCTCTGAGGATACTTCCCATTCACCATTGAAAAATTGTACACTTGTCTCTATCCCCACTTTTTCTCTTGAAGTCCTTCACTTTCCTCTAAAGCCTTGCTGAATCTAAAGAAAACCTCTGCTTCCTCAGGAAAGTGTGAAGGATCAAGGGGCTCAGAGGTCTCTCAGCCAATCACTTATCTCCTATCCTCCAGCATGCATTACCACAATGCTTTCTCTCAGTAAACAGTTTAAGGTTGGGTGCGAATCAGGTTACACATGCATTCCAAAATCTGAATATCAGAAAGGTCCAAGGTCCAATAATCAGAAGGTCCAAGAAACAATTAAATGGACTAATAAATAATAAAATAAATAATAATAATAAAAATAAATAATAAAGCAAAACCTTCAGTTATCCTTTAAAATTTTAATCATTCAAAAGCTATTCTTATAGTTCTCCACTAAAGGGTTTTTTTTTCCCCATTCATTGGAAGTGAAACTGAGTCCTTGAAGGCTATGGCAAAAAAACCCATTGAGAGGTCCTAATAGGCTGTGAAAACTTCAGATTTAGGTCTTGCACATTACTGTTCCTCTGAAGACCCATTTGCTAAATGAGAAGGGTTCATTATCAGAGGGTGGGTCACTATATTACAAAATGTTGTGGTCCCAACAACTTATTCAAATGTCTCCTAACATGCGGTGTATTTGAAAGGGGTACCCAAATAGCTCAAATCACAGATCCTTGAGCAGAGTTAAAATGTTATTGTTCCAAGAAGAGGAAGGAAAAGAAAAAGGCAAAGGGGGAGGAGGAGAAGGGGGAAAGTATGATATGGATTTGAGTGCTGAATTGGGAATCAATTGGGATGCAAAGAGCACCTCACCGTTTACCAGCCATATAACCTCCAATGAGCCTCAAATTCCTAATTTACAAAATGGGAAGGTTAGAGTAGATGTGAATAATAATGACAATCACAGTTCCTCCCCTCACAGGGATGCTGGGAAGACCAAATGAGATAATTTATATAAAATATTTTGCAAATCTTAAAGCTCCATGTAAATGGGAGCTATTTATTATAAAATATTTTCCTTTTCAATCTACCATAGGAAACTAAAGAGGTCTGCCTTATCAGTTCCATCGCTTGAAATCTAGGAAATCAACTAAACTTCTTTGGAAAATGTTCAGATACCTAGAGATCTCAAGGTCTGGAAAGCACATTCTACTTTCCAGGATTGTTCCTGAAATAGTTAGCAATGCTGGGTGCCTTCTAATGCCTTTCAGAGATTACTATGTGACCCTGGGCAAATTACTTAAACTCTGACTTCGGTTTCCTAATGTAGAATAATGAAGTTGAATTGGTTGGCTTCTAAGTTCCCTTTCAGCGCTCAATCTGTAGTCCTGGGATTCTATGACAATTTCCTCCACAAATTGTGCTCTTCCTGAGGCCATTCCAGCTGTGGCCTTAAGCAGTCCCAACTAACTGATCACGCCATGTTGTTTTTGAATGAGCCCAGGGCAGTGATATTATGGGCACTGCCCTGGTCCTAGAGAAAACCTATGGTAATACAAGGAGATATCTAAGGAAGCTGCAGCCTTCCATTAGAGCTAGCCAATCTGATTGCAGATTAAGGTAGCATGGCATGATAGGAAGGGTGCTAGACCTAGACACAGATCTTCATTTGATTTCTGGCTTTAGTACTACATATTTCCTGACTGCAGTACTACATGTGTTTTGAAGGGAAGTCATTTCACATACCTTTAGTTGTTTTTTTTTTTAATCTACAAAATTGGGATAATTTAACTACTGCATATCCTTGTTGTAAGGTAAACCCTTTATATACCTTATAAAGGTGAATTACAACCATTAAAACCATAAATAACAGCCAAGTGCTTGTCTATGTCTGGTCCTCTTCCTATCAAATAAAGGTGAAGTCTAATCAACCCACTATGGCCAGGGGCAAGTGAGGGTCCAAAATGATTCAGGATCAGAAAATGATCCCTCCAAGAAAAAGAATCTCAGATTCCCACAAAAGGAATTCTAGCATAAAAAGACATGGGATCCCAGATGCAAAGCTATGAGGGACCTTGGAGATTAGCTAATGTAAACCCTTCATCTTATAGCTGGGGAAACTGACACCTAGAGAAATGAAATGACTTGCCCAAAGTCAAAGAAGTACCAAGTTTCAGAACCAGGATTCAAACTTAGTCTGTATGCTTCCCAGTTCAATACTCTCCCACTGGGTCACATTTCCTCTTCATTCGCAGTTACTTATGAAAAAAGGCCCTCTGTATCAAGAAGACTCATGTGGAAAATGACTCTTTCTTCCCTGCAATTAATGCCAAAGGAAAGACCTTGAGGATTAGAAGCAAAAAGGGGTAACTATATGAAGAACAGCCTATAGAGGAAACCATGTCTCTCCACACCCAACAATTTAAAAAACTGAACTTTACCTAGGCTGTCCAAGACCTGAATCTTCTCTAGCAATCTAAGGGAGAAGACTTTATCCTAATACATGCCCTTTCATGTTCAAGTTCATTTAGCTTTTGGAAAGGGAACTTCCAGTATTTGTGAAAAAGGCATTAAGAGAGCTTATAAAGGAGTTTCACAAAAAGCTCTTGGGCATTATTTGATGATTTAAGTGTAAAAAGCTCAGCAATATACCCTGTGGATTAAATGTCCAAGGTTTGCCTGATGGGATTAAATTCTGGATTATAATAGATGTCAATTTTTGGATTATTCAGAAAAGGACCAGGCAAAATATGCTTGGGCTTTTAATAAACCCTCCTTAACTGAAACTAAATGGTGGTAGTTTCAACAGCTGACACTTACATAATGCCTTAAAATTTGCAAGACACTGTGCATACATGATCTAATTTGAGCCCTACAATAATCTTGTGAGGTAAGTGCTATGGCTATTATTAACCTCATTTTACAGATGAGGAAACTGACTGGGGGAAAAGGGGGCATTAAGGGAGTTAATTTGGTGACTTGCCCTGGGTCATGCAGCTAGTTGTGAGCCATCATGGTACTGTGGAAAGAGAGCTGAATATAGAGTCAAATTAACTGGGTCTGAACCCTGGTTTTGCCACTCACTACCTCTGAAACCTCTCTGCACACCAGGTTTTTTTATCTGTAAAAGGGAGGTGTTGGATTAGACGACCTCTAATGTTACCTCCAGTTCTCAATCTATGACTCTATGATCTAAAATGTCAAAGGAGGAAACTGAACCCAGATCTTCCAGACTTTAAAGTCCATACTTAACAGACCTAAAATTCAATCAGATTAACCACCCACCCAAACCATTACTGTGGGCAATTAAAGCCAAGGGAATTCTGATATGCTTCCAGGCCCTAAAGGACATATCCACAGGCAACATTATAGTGGATTACATACATTCAACAACTCTTCAGGAAATAAACAAGCAGAGGTATCCTTGAACAATTTGGACAAAAGGTATATACAAATCTAAGGAAATGGTTTCTCTGAAATCATTAACAAGATGATGTATATGAAATAAACAACAAAAGCATTTCTTAAGCACCCACTTATAGGTTATTAGCAAAATATAGGACTTAGAGAAGATCCCAAACCCATGTTCATGGAATTTAAAGGGGTCTTAGACATCAACACAGCTATCTGTACTGCACAACATTTACATGATATATACATTAGAGAGGTACCAAAAGCTACATTCTACAAAAATGAAGAAACTCTAAAAAAGGTATATACATTGTATAAAGCATTAATATTATCATCATGGAATGTTTGGCAACCTCCACCAAAGTGCAGGTGACCCTGGGTGCTTGAAGGATATGCAGCCCAACACAAGTTGTACTATAAAAGCAGAGGCTTCAAGAACAGGCTTGGTGGGTGTCATCCGAAGGTTAGCCTTTTCTTCAGAGAAATTCATCCCCAGAAGCTAGCCATCAGGCAATGGATATAGCAACTCATTAAAAATGTACTAAAGAGATGAGGAATTGTAACACTCACTGATGAAGGAAATAGTGAAACAGATGAAACACAGATCCTTGGGTCAACTAAGAAATATTAGCAAAGAGGAAGGGAACCATGAATCCCCTCCCCATGAAATGGTTATTCATTCACTCAACAACCACTTATTAAGCTCCAGCTGTCTGCAAAGCTGACAGACAGCATTGTTTAGTGGTTAGAGTAGGGGCTAACAGAGTCAGGAAGCCCTAGATTCAAGTGTTCAGTCATTTTTCAGTCATGTCCAACTCTTCATGAGTCCATTTGGGGTTTTCTTGGCAGGGATACTGGAGCAGTTTGCCAGTTCCTTCTCCAGCTCATTTTACAGATAAGGAAACTGAAGCAAACTGGGTGAAGTGACTTGTCCAGGGTCACAAAGTATCTGAGGCCAAATTTGAAATCAGGTCTTCTTAACTTCAGGCTGGCATTCTATCCACTATGCCAGCTAGCTGTCCCAGGTTCAAGTAATGCTTCTAATAAACACTAAGTGTAACTAAGCAAGTCACTTTGCCTCTGGGCAGGAAGGGTGAGGGTGGGGAAGAGCAGGCAAATTCCCTAAGCCTTAAAGTTACAGATAAGATGTGATTTAAGAAGAGAAAGGAATTTCTACTTCAGGAGTTCCTTACATAGATGAAATCAATCAGTATTAAATACCTACTATTTGCCAGGCACTAGGGATAAAATTAAAGGCAAAAGATATTCCCTGCCCTCAGAGAGTTTCTAATGTAATCTAAATCACAGGTGTGAACCAATCAGTAAAGCTCTTGTGGACAAAATACAAAGATATTGAAGGCAAGGCCTCCGCCCTCTAAGTGCAGGTTTTCATGGGCTTCAGCAGGATCAGGTTGTCCAGAAAGATTTACTGGGCCTTGTTTTTTCAGAGTATCCTCCTGATCTAATTTGGGGCCCAATCATAATGACATCCTCTACACTGCCCTGTCATTCTGAGGAACAATCTTTTATATATTCCCAGCACTAAATCCTCTTCCATTCGAGTAAAAACCTGAAAAATGTAACCCAAAATCAAATAATCCCAGGAGAAGGGACCTCACAGAGTCCTACCATCTACCCCTGTTTCCAGGTAGAAATGTTCCCAAACCAATCCAGACAAGTCCTTGTTTCACTATGACTCCATCTTTCCCAGTGTCACCTTCACCATGGCTATGAATCTGAGGCAAGCTTCTCCCACACTAGCCCTTTGGGTTTTGACATTTGCCCAGTAGATTTGGGTGCCCCTCCTCTCCACTTCTCAGAAAGGGTAATTGCTCAAAGGGGAAGATCTCCCACTAAAAAATCTAAGACAACTAGCTATCTATGAAGCTAGAGGAATATACCATTCCCACCAGGGATGTGCTGGAGCTGGCTCCAACCAACCCCTCCACCGCAAATGAACATGACATTTTTTAGCTTGAGTATTTACACCCAAATTATAAATCAGGGCTTGGTTTACTGTTCTGTTGTCTGTCTATATTTTAAGAGTGTTAAAATTTTAAAGTTTCTCATCCTTTTCCACCCCAGAAGTACAGTTGTTAAACAGTTATAACCCTGCTTCCTACTTACCCACTTACTCACTTTTGCCCTCCACCATCCCCTCACCCCCCCAAAAAGCAGGGAAAAAGTCAAACCTACAAGGACTGTTTTCCTCTGAAAAGTCCCTATTTTTTGGACTGCATTGACCTGCACCTAACAGTTCAAATCATGAAAATAGAGAAATTTTATGGTTACTGAGGAAATCCATAGTTTATCATGTTTTATTGGCTGGAAAGGAAGAAGAAACTTGGCCAGGTTCCTGAGGGGAAGATAGCTTGTCATATTTCCCTAGATTTATTTATGAAAAAGCACTCAGGATGATACTTTTTGTGCAACATGCCCTCCTGCTCTGAACACCATTAGTGGGAACTGAACTTCAGGGGTTCCCATCTGATTAAAAAAAAAAGATGAAGTAAAAGTAAGATTAAAAATAATAATTCTATTCCATTTGAATCTCTGTTATTTAAAACTTCTGCAAAATAATGGCTGCATTTTTGAAGGTAATACATCTGTTCCTCTCCCACCCCACCCCCATGTGGTTTTCTAATCCCAAGGTAATTACATTTTGACAAAAATTTATTGGGACATCTGTTTTTTCCCTTAGATGTCCAGGTCACTCCACGACTGTAACAGCAGCCCAGCACAGCACAGCCCAGCACACAGAGGAACACCAGTACAATGGAGAGCCAAATCCAGGGGCTCTCAAGCTAGGTATGCCAACTGATTTAAGGTGGAGAGGAAAACAAAGCTTTATTGGAACTGGCCCTCCCACTTACACCAGCCCACACTCCCATGCTTGGTTCCTCAGTAGAATCAGCAGCTCCCAGGCCTTCTCTGGTCTCTGGGGCGTTCTGTTATAAGTTGCTGACTTAGTGGAGCAAGGGGACAGACGGTCTGGCAGGCACAGGGAAAGAGGAGGAATTGGTAATAGGTTGGCGGGCTGCATCAAGATTTAAGCATTTTGCAGGTTGGCAACCAGGATTAAAATAACTCACAGAGGGAAAAGGATGGGGATCCAACACACAGGCCATATGTTTGAAACCCCTGCCCATCGTGGCTGGCTGTAGTTTCAAGTTTCTGCTGCCACCAACTAGATTAAATTATGGTACCCTATAGAGGAGCAGGGATCAGAGGGATTTTCATAAAGCTTAAGCAAATGGGTTTCAATAAAACATGGAATAACCCACAAACAGAAATGAAACTTGAAAACATCTATTCAGAGGAACAAAAAGCTAACAACAGGAATTAAACCTGCCTCTTCATCAAATAATTTTATTATCTCAGTTTCTTCAAATGTACAACAGGGAGGGGAAGAGGAATAGATGAAAATGGAACTAAATTATATCTATGCTCTCTTTCAGCTCCATGAATGTGTGATATCTATGACAGTCATTTGTTTCACTAGGTACTTCAACATTTCAATAGCTCTGTAGTCTCATCATGGTCCACCCTCCACTGACATGGATCAAACTATATCTGTGCCTTCTCATCCTGTGCAGCTCTTGTCACAGGGGATTCACCTGAGGTGCTGGAGCCCTTCCTCTAGGTCAGGTTGCGCATCTGTTGGCCCTCACTCTTGCCCCATGACTGGCTCCCCATCTTTCTTTTCCTAGATGCTATCTTCCATGGTGCTCCTTGTCTGCCAGTTGTCATTAGTATCATGCCATGACCTATTTATGCTCTTCATATCCCTCTCTATTAACACATTTAAAAGGTTATTTCTCTGCAGGGGACTCTATGTTCTCACATTTTAACCCCAAATCATATACTGTTAGAATTGGAAGGGCCTTTAAGGGTCATCTAGTCCCCATCCTTTATTTTCTAGATGAGTAAACTGAGGTGCAGTAGAGGGTAACCAGAGGAGCCAAGATTCAACCCAGATCTTCCAACTCCCAAGTTCAATGCTCTATTATGTGATGGAGTGTTTAGGAAATGCCAATGTCTAAATACTGCACAAAGACTCTTCTCTAACTTTTTCCAAACCAAAACTCCCAGGAAGAAGTTCATTTTTTCTGAGGTATTCAGCCCAATATCTTGGACTAAATGTTTGAATAGGTGTCTGAGGGAGTCCCTCCATGCCAAATGAAACTTTGGAGCTTTCAGAGATACTTTGGCTGCTAAGTTTTTAATTAAAAATTTCAAAAACTAAATGAAAGAATCCAATTTTCTGTCCCCCATTCTACTGAGAAGTAAAGAAGTAGCAATAGAGATATATCTGACCCCAGTCTCAGACACCATGAGGAATGGGCTTCATGGTTAATTTCCAAATTCCAACAGCCTGAGATGTTTGAATTTGAAGTCTACAATACAGCTTCTACCTACCTTTCCAGTCTAATTTCCTCTTACTTCCCTTTACAAAACCCTGTTTCAATCAATCAGGCCTATTTCCTCTATGTGACAATCTATCTCTTGTCCCCATACCTTTGTGTA
>WOXC01011224.1:517500-545000 GCA_011680675.1 Gymnobelideus leadbeateri
AGAAATCGGTCAGTCTGTCTTACCTCCCACTGATGGCTGCTCTCTCATAATAAGTACAACAGCCTTAAGGGATCACTTTGTTGGCGTGCCCTGCATTGACATTTAGGTAAAATACAAATGAAGCTCCCTTGCACCCAGATGAAAATAATTATGCCCTCTCTTAAGCTTATTTTCTTGTCACCGATGTATTTACCATCACTGTTTCAATTTTCTCTATTCAGACGTCATGGGGGCATCTTTTAACAAATACAATATGCACCCAAACCCGCCAGGCTTATTTGAGGAATTCAGATGCACCCGTTAGAACATTTGGGTTTTGTCTTTTTGTCGGGCGGGCGTTCCATCCGCACATAAAGAGCAGCAGCTGTATGCAGGATTCAGAGTTGCAAGCAGAAAGGCCCTCTGCCAAGTGCTGTTGCCTTCATTCACCTAAACGCTGACCTTGAAAAATTGTCCTTTATGGGATGTGATGAGGTGTGAATTCAATCTCCATCTTCACTTGGGCCCTGTCATTTTCTGTGCAGTGATTGCCAGTTGGGCCAGACAACAGCAACAGGACCAGCAGAGGGTTGGTGAGATTGACATGGTTCTCTGGGGAGGGCTCACATGAAGAGCCCCAGCAAACTCATTTTAATCTTGGGCCTCTTCCTCCCTCCTCCTCCTCCTCCTCCCCCCTCCCTGCAATCAACCCAGCGAAGGCTGGGTATTAGTTGAATGACATCATCCGCACAGCTTAAGGAGAGCACACTTGGATTGTTGAAAGAGTGGTGGTTTTCTAAAATGGGGCTTTACGAGAACCTAGCCCCACTGGCTTTCCCCCTTAAATTCTCTGCAGGCAGGGGCACATGATCCAAACCAACTCAATTTAAACTCATTTTGAGCATTTGGTAGTGGGGGAAGGGTAGCAAGGGGAGATCCCACAATTTTTCTTGTTAGTAGAATCAAGTGCAGCCTATTTAACTTCATCAAGTCACTGACAACAGGCCCTGATAAAGAGGACGGAAAGTATGCAAACCAGGGAGCAGCCAAAAATCCTCCAGTTTCTATCACGATTAAAGCCAGATGTTTCTTTGGCTGCTCAAATTTGATAAACGTAAGAGGGAGAAGGGCTACGCCAAGAGGGTCAATTCATCTCAGGGTTCCATTCATAAGGAGACTTTTCATGTTGTCGGACACCCAGGCATAGACGATATGGTTTATTGCAACACTAATGTTTCTGTGAATGCTTAACTTGCTTCCTTTTGTCTGCCGCCTTCTATAGGTTGTTGTGGCTTGAACATATCTGTTTATGCTACACTTGCTATGGCAACGTTTATCTGATATGCACAAAAAGCATTTTGATTCTTGAATTAATAACACTTGACTCAGGATGATGATTCAACAAGCACTATTCAAAAAGCGTAAGGGGAAGACAGTGTTTTCATTGAAGCCAATTAATAACAGCACCAAACTTTTGGTTGGAGTGTTGCAAAGTGTGCTGCATCTAAGCATCACTAGGCTCTGTAAACCATCAAGATATTTGCTATAACTCAGGGAATAAGGAAAAGGGAAATTTGTATCCTGTTGGTTTACCTCTAAAATGCAATGCCTGAGCCATTGCATTCATTGAGTGACCTGCAAAGTTTCCTTTCCTTAAATTTGATGATGCATAGACCCTTCAGTGACATGCCCAGCGATTAGTCTAGCTAGAAAGCGGGAGAGAGAGGACATGACTAGGGGAAGAGTATGAACTCACTTTGCTATCTCCCTGTTTTGGTCCCCTGGAATTACATGATGGCTGTTATTTTATTGAGCTTATTATTGAGCTCACACCCCAGGACTGAAGTTTAGGTGACTAAGTCCTCTCTGCTGGAAAGCAGACATGACCCTAGCAAATCCTATCCACTTTCTCAGTCAAAGATTTAGAAGGAAGATACAAAGAAAATTCAGGAATGATATTAAGAAATCTGTCCTAAAATCCCATCTACCAATCAATCAACTGACACACATTTATTATGTATGCGTTCAAGTTCACATTGCATATTTCCAATGGGATATAACAAATTACCATTTTTTTACCTATTTATAACGTCTAATACAGTGAATTTGAATACATGGACCACTTCAGGTGACTCATTATTTGCACTAATCAAGACCTATTAGTACTCTGAGCCAGATACTGTGTTAGGTGCTGAGAATGCAAATACAAAGAATGAAATGATCCTATTTACAAGAAACTTACATTCTAAAGAAAGAGACAGGAAATGTATAAATCAGTATATAAAAGATAAGTATAAAAAATAAGGACAGTTATATACACCGTAGTTAAATACAAAGTGATTTGGGCGGGAGGGAACGAGCCCTTGTGAGGGTCAGAAAAGGAAGAAAATGTATGTATCTTTGACGAAGGAGTACTCCATTGTCAGAGACTGGAAAAAAAGGAGAAAGAGCAGAATGGTTGGAATGAAGAGAAGAACGAGCTCACATTTAATTTTTTCAGTAAATGAAGAGACTAGGTCTTCTGTTAAGAAAGGGGAGTAAAGGGGCGGCTAGGTGGCGCAGTGAGTAGAGTGTTGGCCCTGGAGTCAGAAGGACCTGAGTTCAGATCCGCCCTCAGACATTTAACACACACAAACAAAAACCTAGCCATGTGACCTTGGGCAAGTTACTTGACCCCAATTGCCCTCCAAAAGGCAAAAAAAAAAGGGGGGGGGGGAGTAAAGTAGACAAGCCAAGGCTTGAAAAGAGAGAAGAAAGCTTGGAATAATTTCTGAGGGGTGTGATATAGGGAATCAAGTAGAGAGAAATAAAAATACTGCCACACATAAGGCCCAACTGAAGTTTGGGCCTCATGAATTTATAAATTAATAACATACCTAGTCAGCACAGATGTGTATGGCCTTCTCCAGCTCCATTTTATAACAAATAAGTGAGAGTAGAGAAGGCAAATGGTGGGAGACATTTAGGACTTAAGTCTGGCAAGGAATGAGTTGGATAGTATGGGGGAAAGGGATTCTAGAGTAAATGACAGCATAGTTTAATTGGCTAACCATAGGGCTAAGATTGAAAAGGCAGTAAAGTCAGCAGAGATAATGGCCTGAGTAAGTAATAAAATAGAGAACCCAGCAAAAGAGGCAAATAGCTGTAAGGATGTGACATAAGAAAAGATGGCATGATAGGAGTTTATGGTCAATGGAAGAATGTCAAGCAGCTGGAATCAGGTATTCCACAATGCTGGATCAGGATCCAAATCTGACTTCAGATACTTACTAGTTGAGTGATCCCAGGCAAGTCACATAACCTCTATTTGACCCAATTTCTTCATCTGTAAAATGGGGTTAATAATAGCACCTACTTCCCAGGTTTTTTATGAGGATCAAATGAGAAATCATTTGTGCTTAACACAATACCTGGTACACAGTAGGTGCTATATAAATGTTACCTATTATTATCATTTTATTACAGAAGTGGGACATTTACAGATAATGGTAAGTTGCCAGATATAAACCATCTGTGTGTGTATATATGTGTACATGTGTGTACATATATATCGTGTGTGTGTGTGTGTGTACATATATATATTGTGGGAGAGATATATTACCTTTCGTAAGATTTACCTTTTGGAGGGCAGGTGGGGTTAAGCGACTTACCCAAGGTCACACGGCTAGTGTTATGTGTCTGAGACTACATTTGAACTCAGGTCCTCCTGACTCCAGGACTGGTACTCTATTCACTGCACCACCTAGCTGCCCCAATTTCATGAGATTTAAAGAGACTGAGGAACTGGGAGATTAGGGAATTTGAAGGAGTATTATTATGGGTGCTGAAGTTTCTTAGCATAAGGACTGCCAAATACAGAGCTAGAAATAGAATGGGCTACCTTGGAAGGGAATGAATTTCTCCTAACTGGAAGGCATAAGCAAAGGCTAAATGGCCTCCTTGGGGGTATGTTGTGATGGGCATTCTTTGTCAGCTATGAGCTAGCCTGGATACCACTAAAGTTCCTTCCAACTTTACAATCCTACGATTCTATGATTTTGCTTTATTTTCTTTCTTCTACTAAAAATATGCCTGAACCAGGCCACACTGTACAGCTAACCAAAAATACATGACAGGGAATGATTTTAATTGAAACTTCTGCCTTGTTAAACAAGGGAATCCCAAAACACTGTAGTTATAGCCAAAAGACACAAACTCCTGCCATTTTTCCTTCAGTAAAAGGAATGAAACACCCAGAAAATGAAGGAGATTCGGTCACTTAATAAAAGTGGCTAATTAAATCTTGGCAGAACTTATAATTGTGGATGAACAGCTCCTTCTCTAGTTGATGCCTTACCCTCCCCAACTTTCTTGTTTCTTGTTCTATCTCAACCACCTAATTTTCCTTGGATTACTTTGAGCAGAAAATGCCAGTGACTCTCCCTCCTGACTAAGCTACAGTATGCAAACCCTTACACTTTATACAAGGTTACATGTGTGTGTTTTAAAAACATGTGTCTTTCCTGTTTGCTTGTGTATAATTCTTGCATATATTCTGCCACTAGGGCTGTAGACCATAAGCTACCAGGAGGCTGGGATAGTGATGAGTTTGGTGTCACTTGGGTGGTCTTTGCTAATAAAAAAAAAAGATCTCTGAGATCAGAGAATTTAGAGCTGGAGAGAGTCTTGAAGATCATCCTGTCAAGACCTCTCAATTTTGCAGATGAGGAAACTGAGGTTCAAAGAGATGAATGGCCTAAGGTCACAGAGATAGTAAGTAGAAGAGCTAAGATTTGAATCCAAAACCTCTGGGTTCAAAATCAGTGATTTCATATGGTAGAAGAGAAGGAAGAAGAAGAGAAAGAGAAGGGAGGTGAGGAAAAGGACTAAGAGAACCAAATCTTGACTTACCTTAGAGCTAACAACCTCCCAGGAATTTTTTTTGTATTATACGAATCCTGCTACTGGCTATGTAGCTTTCTCCACCTATAAATCTAAGACCAGCATATAATAATTGCTGCTCAGTCATATCACAGAGAATTCAATTCTATACATATTTATTTCTGTAAATACTATGTCTACTATGTGAAAGGAACTGAGAAAAGAATAAGAGAATAAGGGAGGCTCAGCATTTATAAGCATACATTATTGTTATATTTACCTCCCTTGCCCCTCACAAAACAAGTTTCAAAATAATATTAAAAATAATCGAACATTTTAATTTTGGGTGTAATAGTTTTTTGTTGTTTGTACCAGGAATTTCCATTTCACCTTGACTATTCAATTATTCTTTTCCATAAATTACAAGTGTGTGTGTGTGTGTGTGTGAGAGAGAGAGAGAGAGCGCACACACGCGCGTGCGTGCATGTGTTTGTTGAATTGATTGATGAATCTGTTTCAGGTCACACCTATGCACCATTCTTA
Organism: Gymnobelideus leadbeateri; assembly: GCA_011680675.1. Classification (NCBI taxonomy): domain Eukaryota; kingdom Metazoa; phylum Chordata; class Mammalia; order Diprotodontia; family Petauridae; genus Gymnobelideus; species Gymnobelideus leadbeateri. The sequence goes on from WOXC01011224.1 coordinate 522,883, forward strand.
GACTCAGAAACAGATCAGAAAAGACTTGATTGAAAAATCACATCAAATTAGATAGAAGTGACACCCCTTCACACATATAGACAAATTTCAACAGACCTATTCTGCCATACATATGACCCTCTTATTTAGGGGCAATACTCTAGGTGAGACCTCACATTTTTCATAGCTAACAGACTAGAGCCCAGAGACAATGAACATTAGTTGTCATTAGGAGCTAATACAGCCTTTGTACTTAATATAATGCCAGTCCTTTGTACCTTGCAGATTTTTTTGTGTGGGGATAAACAAAGATAATGAACAAACTCTCTGAACAATTGAAAGTGCCACAAAACATAAGGTATTCTGCTTATTATCATCACTTGTAAACATTTGTGTGCAAGAGTGCTTTGCCCATCCACTTATTCCTTTCTTCTTATTGTACTCATATCCCTCTTAGGAATTCTTAGGAATTTCTTCTTATTGTACTCATATCCCTCTTAGGAATTCTAATTTCTGAGAGATTAAACACTTTGGGTTTACAAGCATCCTCTAATAGCCGGCAGCCAGGGCCACTGCTCAGGCAATGTTCAACCATCACTTTAGTATTTTTTTTAATTTCAAGTGATTTTTTAAAGTGCTTTTGGCCCTGATATCTCTTTTCTTCCCCATTCTGACAACTGTCCAACAGGAGACATTTAGCTAAAATTCTATGAGGCCCAGAATCCTGTGCCAGGTGTTTCATCTCTGCTGCCCACCAAGGGTCATATCCTGGTCTCAAGTTTTGGAAACCATGAACTGCAGCCACAAATCCCTTGGGCCCACCTGTTAATACTAACAACCCACATCTATACTAGGCTTTAGGGTCTGCAAAGCATGCTCCTTTCAACAACCCTGGAAAATAGGTAAATATTATCATCCCTATTTTACAGATGAAGAAACTGAAATCTTGAGAAGTTAAATGATATGTTCTTGGTCACAGAGTCAATAAGCATTAGAAGTGGGATTAGAACCTCGATCTCCTCATGGTTCCTACTACCCCAAAACTGCTCTTATGCAACAAGAGTGCAGCTAGGGGGTACACCGGAGGCCCTGGAGTTAGGTAGATTCATCTCCCCAAGTTCAAATCCTCAGCCTCAGACACTTACAAAATGTGAGACCCTGGGCAAATCACTTAACTCCATTTACCTCCATTTCCTCAGCTGTTAAATGAGCTGAAGAAGGAAATGGCAAACCACTCCATTGTCTCTGCCAAGAGACCCAAATAGGGTCAAAGAGTAGGACATGACTGAACAACAACAGGAAAAGTAGTAGCTTACAGAAAGTGATGATTGGGGCACCATTTCCCTAGTTCCCTATTTACCTGCAGGACACAAATTTAAATCAAAGCTTAATTTTATGCTGTTGGATAACTAGGTGACTCTATATTTAACTTAAAAATTTGAGTCTGGCTGAACATATAAAGGACATAATATCAACTGGCATTCCCATGAACTTTTAATGTTTGTAAAGTACATTACAATCATCTCACTTAATCCTCTATCTCACCCTGTGAAGTAAGTACTATCCCCGTTTTTACAGATTAAGAAACTGAGGCTCAAAAAAAGTTAAAGGACTTGCTCATGATCACACAAATATAAATATACTGTAATGTAGAGACCCAGGTCTTTCTAAACATTAGCAGAGATCCAATATTACATTTTATCTGATGTTATCTCTCAAACAATGGTCCATCCTTGATTTTATATCATACCCACCAGTCTATACCATTTCTTCAGATATGTACTCCACATTAGCAGACTGGCTTTCGTTCTAACATTTCATTCAAGCTAACATGAAGTAACAAGTGAGGTAGATCCAAATGTCAAAAAGTTGTGATTCCATCATCAACTTCCTCAATAGATGGCAGTCTATCTATTACTTGTTAATTACTTATTATCATAACAGGAATACAGATTTTCAGCAGGAAGATATGTTAGAGGCCATTGAGGCCCACCACTTCCTTTTTAGAGAAGAGGAAAGGGGCTATCACCAGTCGTCCTGATCTATGTTTTACTACTGGATTCTGAATGACTCTAGAGGAGAGAGTAAGGCTGATGACTTTGCACAGCCCTGCCTCACTTAAAAACCAATTCACTTACAAGTCAAGACATCACAGTCAAGACATCACTTTCCTATGTCATTGGTCCTCTGAGAACAAAGGATGAACAACAATGAGATGAAGAAACTGAGGCTATGAGAGATTAAGTGCCTTTCCCAGGGACACACAGCTAGTAAGTTTTTAAGGCAGGATCTGAACTGAGGACTTCCTGATATCAAGTCTAGCACTTTATCTCCTGCATCATTTGGTTTCCTAATGGAAATAGAAAGTTGTCCCAGGTTCAGAAAGGCTCAATGACTCACCTACAGCCAAATGACTAGTAAGTATGAGGAATGGGATTCAAACCCACACCTTTCTAAATCTAATCTCAGCATTCTATCCTCTTTAAGATGTTGTGAACAAGGTAATATTGAAAAATCAAAAATCAAACCAGGCTATCAATGCATGACTTCCATGGATTCACCAAACAAGAATAATGATGTGTCACCCAACCAGGAAACAGGGTTCACTTGGAGAGATTGCAGTTTGAGGAAATGTATTTATGCTAAATCACAAGGAAAATCGTAAGAAAGACGTAATTGCAAGACCAGAAATCTTTGAATTCAGATGTTATCTCAGGGCAAAGTGCAATCTATATGATACCTATGTTACAGTTGTAAAGGCATTTTTATATGTTTTATTAAGGCCTTTTCACAAACACTGTTTCATTTGATCCTCACCACAATCCTGTGAAGTAGGCAGGGCAGGTATTACTAGTTCTATTTTACAAATCAAGAAACTAAGATACCAAGCGACAAGCATTTAAGAAATTTACTGAATGGCCAAATGAATGGAGGAATAAGAAAGAATGACTGGATCAAGAATACACAACTAGTTGGTGGTAGGAAAAACACAGGGACTAATAAACTGGGGGAGTTAACAGAGGCTCCAAAAGTACCTACCAAGGAGGAAGTTAATGCTTCATTGTATAAGAAGGGATATGAGCTTCTTGGAAATGAAAAGGTCACAGGATCATAGGACTTCGAGCTGGAAGGTACTTTGAGGGATGATCTAACCTAACCCCCTCCTTCTACAGATGAGGAAACTGATGGCCAGAGATGAGAAATGCCTTGTCCAATATATTCAAGATAGTATTTTTTAAAACTTTCTTATCTAAATCTGGGGTTTACATTAGAATCATGTTGGTATTTTTTCAAGTATATTGCATCATCTTTTTTAATTCATTAATTCAGTCAACAAATATTAAAGGATGACTATTTGCAAGTTCTAGGCTATAAGGCTGCAGATATGAGAAATGACACAATTCTTGCCCTCAGAGTTTATTATCTATGGTAGTGGTGTGGGGGGCAGGTATACCACATACATAACTCTGTTTAAGACAGAATGTGATAAGATTAAGAAGAGATGGGGACTTCAGAGGTCATCTAGTCCAACCCTCTCACTTTACAGATGAGGAAACTGAGACCCAGAGAGGGTAAAGGACTTATCTATGCTCATATAAGCAGAGGCAAGATTTGAACTCAGATTGTATAAATTCCAAGTTCATCTATCTTATACTATAGAACACTGCCTCACCTGTATTATAGGGACAAAGGGGAAATCCAGATCAGGTGCCCCAGGGAAATAAAAAGGGACAGGTCTTTTAGGTATCAGTTGGCAGGAAGGAGAAGACTAGGAAAAGTTCCCTTTAAGGATCTCCTCACTGTGTGAAATATGTTCAGAGGGACCATCCCAGGTACCAAGATAACTGACTCCATTTCTATGTCAACATTTGCTCCTGCAAGTTCAGTGTTGCAGGTGATCCTCTTGTTACTTGTTGTGCACCACACTCTCCTAACAGCCTGGTAGGATGGTTGACTGCATCTCAGCAACCACTCAAACAATTCCATCTAATTCCACAAACATTTATTAAGCATGTAGTATGTACCGCACACTCTGCTAGATGAGAATGTAAAGAAGAAAATGAAACAGTCTCAAACCTGAAGGAGCTGACATTCTACTGGAGAAAATATTTCCCCAATGATATATATACTACGTATATGCAAAATAGTACAAAGTAAGAGAGAAAAAGGGAAGGGAGAAAGAGGGAGACAGAGAAAAGGAGGAAAGTGGGGGAAGAGAGAGAGAAAGGGAGAGGGAGGGAAGGAAAGGATAGAAGGAAAGAACAGAGAGGAAAAAGGAGAGGGGAGAGAGAGAGAGGAGGAAGAGAGGAGGAAAAGAGGAGGGGAAGAGGAGAAAAGGAGGAAGGGAGGGGGATACAGACAGACACTAGGAAAGACCTCACAGAGGAGAAGGGGGGCCTTGAATTGTGCTCTGAATTCAGTTAGGCTTTTTATAAGGTGGAGGTAAAGAGGGAATGCATGTACCTGGGGAAGTTAGAGAAGATGTTAGTCTCCATGTTTTCCCCACTCCTGAAGATAACAGATCAAGTCAATTCTCCTTTGGTGTTTAGGACTATGATTCTACCCAAGGGAGTATGGAACATCTGTGGTTCTCTGTCATCTGTACCACACTTCCCATTTGTCTGTAAAGTTGAGGATGAATTATCCTTAATCATCTATAAGCTTTGGGGGATTTTCTACTTAGCAGAATCACAGCATGAGCATGTTCTACTATTTTGCTAAATTTATCAAAAGCAGCATATCCAGTGAATTGACCAGATTTTGTCAGTCTATTATCTCTGGCCAAAACCATCTCATATATGCCAACATACTTTAAGATTGCTGCTTACATAGATCTCATGTCAATGGCAACTTTTCATGGCTGTTGGCATAAAATTTCCAGCATTATAATGTTATTTGCTATGATTCAGAGAAGTGAAGGGAATATGTCCCCAGCCCTATTGCCTACTACTGTCTTAGTAATCAGCATATACTCTTTTGGTCATTCATTAAGTATTCTTTCAGTACACTGTAGAGGACACTGTTTGAGGTGCTAGAGATTCAAAGATGTTTTTAAGTGATGCAATTCTGGCTCTCCAGGAGCCTACATTTCCCTGGCAAAATTTTCTTTAGCTGCACTTTGAGTATACTTCTTTAACTGTATGGCCCTATCAAGAATTATCACAATAAACTCTTCTGTTTATTCCTCATCCTTTGTTATTACTATTGGAAAAAATTCTTGGATGTCATCAGTAACTGATCTCCATTTGAATCAAATAAATGAGCATGTCCAGAAAAGATGCCAAGTTGACAACTGGCTTTTAAACCATTAAGAGGGAAGCTAAGTGAGAAGAAACAAAAACCTAATTAATAATTGAACATAAATTCTCTCTCATTTGAGAGGCAACAATAGGAAGAACACTGAACTTGGAGTCAGAAGACCTCGGTTCAAATTTGTTCTCAACATCTACCAGCTATATGACTGTAATTACTTCATCTGTAAATTGGATATAACTATATGTGCACTCTCTACTTTACAGATTTGATATTGCAAAAGTCCTTTATAAACCTTAAAGCACTATAGAAATATGAGCTATTTTTGTTATATGAACATCCCAATTTTACAAGTAAATTAATGGGACCAAAAAGAAGGGAAGGGATTAAAAGAGCCAACACAGTGATGCAAGTGGGAATCTTAGCCAAGAAACAAGTACAAACAAACAGAAGAGTAACTAGTGTAGGAGCAATGGAGCTTTCCCTCAGTTTGCCAACATTCAGGGGTACTAATGCTCCCTATTCATCTGATGGCCCCCACAGCTTCGCAGTGTTCTTTATCAGGTACTCTTGTACATTACCATAATCATGCATCCACATATATTGGTCTATCCTCTCTGCCTCCCTCCTTGATTTCCTCATTGCTATCAAGTGACAGGAGCCCAAGAACCTCCTGCTCTCTCTTCATCCAACAATCTGAAGAAAGGAATTTTAAAAGTTCTCAACATTGGATTGTGGATAGAAGAGAGTGAAAAAGGGGTTGAGGAAACTAGTTTCCTCTCTTATAGCCATAAGCAAGATGGTAGGCAAGGTAAAATGTGAGTGAATATATGGTTAACCACGAAGGAACAGCATCAATTTTTCATTGGCTTTCATGCATCCATCTTATAACTGGAATTGATTCAGTCACTTCTCTAATCAAAAACCTTCAATGAATTACTATTTACTACCAAAAAAAGCATCAACTCCTGATCCAGGCAGAAAAGACCTTCCACAGTTTGACTCCAATCTATTTGTCCAAACTTATTGCTTACAAATCCCCTTTGTATATTCTATGTACTTGTGGCCTCTTTAATCCTTCTTTTCATTCTGTCATTTCCCATCATTGAGCCTTTTTCCACACCATTCCTCATGTCTGTAAAAGACTACCTTTGATCTCCATCTATTCAAAGAATCCTGGAATCTAAGACATGGAAGAGTCCTCAGAGGTCAGCTAGTTGAAACTGCATCTGAGGGGGCGGCTAGGTGGCGCAGTGAGTAGAGCGCCGGCCCTGGAGTCAGAAGGACCTGAGTTCGGATCCGGCCTCAGACACTTAACCCACACAAACAAAAATCTAGCCGTGTGACCTTGGGCAAGTTACTTAACCCCAATTGCCCTAAAAGGGGCGGATAGGTGGCGCAGTGAGTAAGAGCGCCGGCCTCGGAATTGGGATGACCCGAGATCAAATCCGGCCTCAGAAAATGAGCACCCACACATAATGACTAGCCGTGTAACCTTGAGCAAGTTACTTAACCCCAATTGCTTTAAAAAAAAAAAAGAAACTGCATCTGAAAAGGAACATACTTTATAGTATCCTCCACAAATACCCTAGCCTCTACTTAAACCTCCCTAGTGACAGGGAGGCTGAAGTTCATTCCACGATTTCATTGTTGTTCCTTCCACAGAGCTGAAACCTACCTATCTCCAATTTCCTCTCCTTCCTCCTACTTCTGACCTTCAGAGTCAAGGAAGATTAATTCAATCTCTTTTGTCAACATCCCTCCCTTCCTTCAAAGCTCAATTCAGGTGTTACCTCCTTCACAAGAGTTCTCTAGCAAGAGTGCATGCACACACATCCACGTAAGCACACACACTCGAAAATGACCATGCTTGGCCTTCTCATTTGCACTTATTACAATCACCCTTGAATAAATAACTAATTCAACTGATATTTGGTAAGCCCCTATTGTATACAGAGGACTTTGGTAGGTTCTGCAAAAATACAATATTTTAGAAAGAGTCAATCCTTGCCTTTGTGGAGTTTAAAATACAACAATTACAACTAGGAATTCTGCCCCCTAAAGCAAATTAAGTTGAGGATGAGTGCAAGGCTAAGATGTGGCTATCCCTATGCATAGTTGAGGTAGATCTGAGATAGAAGTCATGAGAACTGAGGCTGAGGAACTGGGAAGCAAGAGTCATCAAAGGAGACAGTAGGAATGGAGATTGGGATGCAGAAAAAGACTGGGAGCCAGGTACTAAACTTACTAGGGAGAAAAAGAGGTCAACTAGAAAGTCATAGATGACAGAAGCAAGAATTTGTAGATGATAAAGTGATCTTTAAAGGAGAGTTGGTTACTGAATGATGGTGGCCAAAGAGGGATTTGAAAGTGAGGATGGGAACCAAGGAATATGGCAACTTCTGAGGAAGGAATATGCTATCAGTAGCTAGTCTTAAATGGGATACCATTATATGAAGCATTTTCAGGTATAAGCTATATTTCAGAAAGCACCAGAAGATAAGAAGGAATATCAAAAGGAAGTTATCTAGGATGATAACAAGGGAGATAAGTGGCTCAGGAGATAGAGTGCTAGGTCTGGAGTCAGGAAGATGTGACTTCTGATACTTACTAGCTGTGTGAGTGACCCTGAGCAAGTCACTTAACCTCTATTTGCCTTAATCCACTGGAGAAGGAAATGGCATACCACTCCAGTGTCTTTGCCAAGAAAACCCCATGGACAGTATAGTTCACAGGGTCACAGAGCCAAGATAACTGAACAACAAAATACGAAGAGAAAGTTTCTGAAGGCATAGTGGAGGTCTAAGGCTGAGCTTAGTGTAAAAGGGGCTTAGAGCATGGTGGCTGTCTTCATCAGTGATGCTGGGCATCCTACAAGGTACTGATCAGCAGTATAAGCATAGAATTAGGCACAGGTCACACCACTAAAAGCGGGGGTTCCACAATGGTTACAGAACCAAGAGTAGTGATAATCCAGGAGCCAGGGAGTGGATCTTGCCAATCTGGTGAGTAGCTGGTGAGATTTCAGAGAATATGGGAGAGACAAGGAGGAAGAACTACCCATACTCACCCTTGTGTTGATACCACAGGCAAAGCTACAAATTTCCTGAGCTAGATCCAGGGAAAGAAAGCTTAAGTTCCATAGCTATATTATCTTCATCAAACACAAAGTCTATGCAGTATATTTATCTTTACATCCCCAAAGCTTAGTAGAGTACCTGACATGAAGAAGGTTCTATTGAACTTCATAGGCTCATAAACTTAGAACAGTAAAGTACATTAAAGGCTATCTCGAGTAACTCCCTCACTTTACAAATAAGCAAACCGTGGTAAAGAAAAGTTAAGTTACTTATTTGAGGTCACATAGCTAATAAGTACGTAAGCTAGGAATGAAACCCAGTTCTTCCTGACTCCAAGCTCTACTACATTTGCTTTTCCATATCACCAACATATACTCTTAGTGAAAGGAAGCAGGACATAGTGAATAGGGAGCTTACCCCACCTCTGACTAACAATGACTGTGTGATGCTGGACTTAACCACTCAGCAGTCTGGAGGGATGGAGCTGGTTGGGGGGGAAGGAAGGGGTGTCTCTTAAGATGAAGTTCTTGACTTCCCACCCAGTTCCACTGGACTTACTCACCTTTGCACTCCAGAGATACCTCCATCCAGTGGCCCTCTCTTTAGATTGATTGAGTTCTTGGTTCAAACCACTCCTCAATTCTCCAAACTTTTTCACCTTGCCCCTGGGCTATCACACTCTCCCTACCCAGGTCCCTCTCATGCATTGCCTTATCCTCTTAAAATGTAAATTGTATTTATTCCCAGCACTTAATATAGTATCTTACTTACTCAGAGTAAGTGTTTAATTGATGTATTATCTATATATCTATGATTATCTATTGCAGCAGTCCAATGAAATCATGGGACCTGTCCCTACCCATTTTGTATTAGTGCTTTTTTGATTAATCCCTTATTCCACTTTGGAACTTTCCTTGTCTAGAAAACCTTGAATGCACTATTAAGAGTTTCAGTGACAGAGGATTGTGTAAAATTGTCATGTTCATTCTTTAGAAAAGAAAGTTTGCTAATCTTTTTCCAAGGTTTTTCCTGTCTAGAGGTTAATAGCTCCATAAGAGATTGACAAAAGGCATCTGTCCATTTTTTTTCTTTTGTCCTGGGTTGGTATCTGTGGCAGCTGTGTGTGTTCCTTTAAAAAAAAAAAAAGCAGCTTAGCGTGCTCTCCCCCCAACAATCAATTATACACTGATAGGACAATGACTCCAGGTGGACATATGTGTCAGCCATTATGGCAGTGCTTTGCATTAGTACTAATTAATCAGGGTGGCCATCAGTCTAAGGAAATGGAAAGGGTGACATGGGGCTTCCTGAATTTATCCTGAAAAAGATGCATTTACCAACCACCTGAATTGTTCATTGATCTCTCACGGAAAGAAGGGTCCTCAGCAATATTCTCTCATGTGTTCTCAACTGTGAGCAGAAGAGCAGGTTATGTGAATGTCCATGACTTAGAGGGCTCAGCATACAGAACCAAACTCTTGTAAACAGATACAACATGAAACAAAATTAACCCAACACCTGTTATGCATGAGCATTATTGTGTGTCATGGTCTTTTGGAGGCATGCCAAAGCTGGGTTGTGGCCACAGACCTTAGCAATAAAACAGTGACCGAGGCCCACTGTCTCAAATGAGTCACAGCTCAGCCTCCAGGAGAAAAATGGGACAGTTCAGGAGCTGGGGGGTGGACTTTGAGAGTGGACTGGAAGAGTCACAGGAGCTGGGATGCACAGAACATCTTGGGAGTCCACTGAGAAGTGTGGTCAACTGGCCAAGGAGGATACTACACTGAAGTCTCCCTTTCAACCCTGTGCTTCATCAAAAAAAGGTGGGGCATTGGGGAGGAGGGGGTGTCTCATGCAGCCAAATCTATTGGTACTTATAGGGAACACTACTAATCTCCTGCTCTGAGAGTCCTGGGCTGACAAGTCAACCCATCTTCTGATAATGACTTAAAGCAAGGAAATGCCTTCTTCTCTCTTATGGGAGATTCAGCCCTCCACTTTCCTCTGCTTCTCTCCTCACCCACATCAACTACCAAATAGGGAACTGTAGTAGCAGCCTAGACTCAGGCTACAAACAGGAAATCATCAGAGTAAAAACAAAATAAACAAACTGAGCTACCATTGATTTTTGTTCCTCTGGAAGAAAAATAGATTTAAGGTCACAAATTATGCTTTTTCCCTTTGTCTTTCCAGAGCTGACCTTATATGTGGGCCCTCCCTCCAAGTCAATATTCTCTCCCCCCTCCCACATATGTGACATTATATAGATATTTATATGAGATTGCATGCAAATACCCTTGGAAGGGGTAAGAGTTATGAGGGCTATCAGTCATTCTCACTTCAGTGTAACACTGTCTCTTGGTCAGATTTTTCCTTTCCTTGACATTCCCCTGCAAAGCTCCCATCCTGATAGCACCAAAGTGTTGATTATGCTCAACTGTCCAAAAGTCAATCAATTAATCAATCTACAAGAATTGATTAATAGTCTACTATGTTGCAGGCACTGTGATGGATTCTGGGAATACAAATTTAAAAGACCAATTCCCACTTAAAGGAACTTATATTCTAATAAGGAGATACAATACACATGGGAGATGGATGGACAGATGGATGGAAAGGTGGATAAATAGATATACAAAAAAGCATTTTTTGGACATTTACTATGTGACAAGCACTGTGCTTAACTCTGGAGATACAAAGAGAAAAATAAAATGGTCTCTGCTTTCAAGAAACACATTCATTAGAGACAAGGACAACACATAAAAGAAGGCTATAGGGCAGACAGAAAGGTTCAAGTTTGCTCAGTACCTAGAATAGTGCCTTGTACATAGCAGACAATTAATAAATGCTTTTTGAATTCAATTGATCTAGGGCTCTAACTTTTTCACAGCTGTCATCAAATGGTAACACACCTTCCTCTGCTTGAAGGAGGCAGGTGAGGCAAAAAGGGAAGAAATGAAGCCAATGAGTTGACCCCTTGGTGCCACTTATAGCAACTGGAGGCTGCTTCCCAGGAATGAGCCCAGACGACCAGCATAAACAGAAAGCACCCATGGGGCTCTTTTACACCATGTGTAGTCACATTTTTCTGCAACCTAGTCAGAGCCAAGATCCTTACTGGAGCAAAGGTATTTGACATTGGGGCAACTTCAGGCTCACAACCCCTCCCCTGTGCCAATGCCTACAGGTCAGGGGGAAACAAGAAATGCAAACCAAGGTTTTGGTCCCTGAGGTGTGACAGTCCCAAAGTTAGCAGTTATTTGGCCCTCATCCCTTTTAAGCAGTGGAAAGTTGGAGCTTGTAAACATTCATGGGATGATCTCACTGGAAACCAAATCTGAGTGCTGATCCCCAGGTCCCTTCTTCTACTTAATCAAAGACAAGCTAAAGGAAGCCACGTGGTCATACAGACTTCCCTGCAATACCCAGTTAGCACAATTTCAGGTCAGAAGGACTTGAGTAGCCAATTCAAACAGAAAACCAGTCACATTTTTTCCCCAGGGGAAATCCCCTTTCCTTGGGCCAGCACTGCTTCCAGCTTGGTTTCTGTGCCTGGCTGCTGCCAAACACATCCTTTTCTGTAGAGCCAAGTCACTGGATTGGTTCATAAGTTCTCCCTGATATAATGAAAAGCCTGTTCCCGCAGTTGGGACTTAAAGTTGGATTGCTTGTTTTAAGTAAAGAGAGACCCTTCCACCAGGCCTAGTGAAAAGCCATCCAGGCAGAAAGAAAACAATTTGTTAGATGGCAGAAAGTGTTTTTAAGGAAGGTTCATAAGGGGGGGGGGGGGTTGGGGATCAACAGCCAGTCTGATATGGAATTTAAATTTCCATTAGAAGTAGTTTGAAAGCAAGTACAGCTTTTTAGACCTTTCAGGTTCTCAGAGGACAAGATGAATTAAGGTGTACCTAGGATAACGTGGTCTTAAGCGGAAAACCTAAGGCCAAGTGACCCTGGACAAGTCATTTAACCCAGACAAGTCTCAGTGCTTTAGGCACTTACTAAGATTACAAATAGTTTCAGAGAAGGTACTGACCTAGAGGGACTTCCCTCACCTAGGAGTTCCCTCTACCAAGGAAATCATAGGTCCCTTCCCTGTCTCCTTAGAAAACAACAGTAACAGCTCCGATTTACAAAGCGCTATCCTCACCATGACTCCACGAAGCAAATACTGCAGGTGTGATTACTTCCAAATCCGACTATAGGCCAAGGGAAGAAAATGGGGTTGGGGGAGACGAATGCCTCACCCAGGGTCACACCAGGCTCAGCATGGGGCTCCCCAGCCTCCTGCACCTAAGTTACTGTATCATTCTAAAGGCTACTGCTGCCGGGCCTCCATTTACTTCGGATTCTTCTGCCTATTAAGCACGTTTTGCCTTCATCTTGATTACCTACCTTCCACATGGGCCCCAGTCTGTGGCAAATCTACAAAACTCACATCTTCCATGTACCGCCCCCCACCCCAATGTGGAGGGGAAGTATCAGGATCTTGGCGGAATTCATTTCCTCACTCTAGTTTCATTCTAGGTTACAGATTAAAATGTCAAAACTCAGCTTTTAAAATGGAAACCCCTTCTCCCGCACTGCCGCGGCAACCGCGGACTGACGCTCCTGCGCACGCGCGACCCGGAAGCAGCACCAGGGCCTGGGTATTAGGTTCTCCCACAATGCACCGCGCTCCTCCTTTCCGACTTGGCCCCGCGAGGAAGAGTGGAGAGCGGAAGAAGGGACTTTCTGCACTCAGTGAGGTGAAGACCAGAGAGAGTATCATCAACATTCACAAGAGGATTCACGGAATAGGCTTAAAAAAAGCAAGTTCCTCGGGCTCTGAAGGAAAGCCGCAGATTTGCCATGAAAGAAATGGGAACCCCAGCTGTACACGTTTACCCCAGACTCAACAAAGCTGTTGGACCAAAGGAATAAGGGGTGTCCCATACCGTATTCCAGTGCCTTTGTCCAGTAAACGCAAGGAGGAGGAAGATTCACCAAACAAGCTGTATATTTTGATTTCTTATATGCATATTACTATGTTGAAAAGTTTACAGACAGTCAGTGTGGATAAAGACTAAACTGAACTTCGTTTAAATAAAATTATAAGAAGTGAAAAAATAAATGGATTTCTCTCTGCCCTTTCCTCCTTCTCCTGCCCTGATTCTTCTCAATGCTCTGACGTTTTGGACGTTGAGCTTTGTAACCTGGGCTCCATCTGACCTGTTGTCCAAACTTTATTTCAGCTCAATTAGTCCAAAGACAAGTGACTCAAAGGAAGAAGAGGTTGAGAGGATTCCTGAGTTGAGGAAATAGATAAACAGTGAAAGAATTTAAGATTCTCTTCCAGTACTGCAACAGGACCGTGCCACCTCTTTTCCCTATCTTCAGCCTGTAAAAAGAAAAAAGATGAAGGAAGAACTTGATGCTGTATACAACGTCTTGTGATTTTTAGCTGGTTATGGTGTAGCCCAAAGCATGAGACACTCCCCAGGAATATACACAACAGAGAAGAACAAATAGGTATGCATAAATATTGACAGATTGACATTGATCACCTTTGCACCAATCAACATCAGTTTGCAAAGCAAGATCACTGTTGTTTCAAGTTTGTAAAGGGGAAAATGTGAGAAATGAGACAATGGCACCAGTATTTAAAACACTAAAGTTAAGGCAGTTTTTATATTTTAAAATTGCAGGGGACGCAAAAGATAAGACATGTAATAAGTTTAAGCACACTTCAGTATGAAATAATAGTAATAGTAATTACAGCTAATAGTTTTGTAGTACATTAAGATGTAGAAAATGCTTTTCAAGTATTTATCTCTTGATCCTCACAAACCTTGGAGGTTGATGGCTATCATTATCCCCATTTTACAGATGAGAAAACTGAAGCAGACAGTTAAGTGACTTTCCAGGGATCACAGTTCTAGTAAGTATCTGAGTCTGGAGTTGAATTCAGGTGTTTCTGACATCAGGTCCACTTCTCTCTCCCTTTACCAGTTCCTGAATCATTTAACATTCTTTTCATAAAGAAGCTGTGGACTGATTTAGTTAATTCTAACTGCTTTCTCCTTACCTTGCCCAAGCTGGTGATGGATCCTGAATAATTACTCCCTTTCATCTCTGTCCTAGCTCAGAGGGCTTTCTTTCTAGCCTCCAAAGGTACCTTCCCTTATCCTGTAGTTGATGTAAAAGTCCTACCATCAGGTATTGGTTTAATATTTTGTTTCTCTTATCTATATGACCTACACATGTATCTGTGTGTGTCTGTACAAGATTACAATTTAGATGGCAGGAGCTAGATCTATGGGACTGTCTCAGTCATGACCACATTGCCACACATGTGGTTATGAACTTGCAATTTGAAACATCAGCTACATACAGCACTGAGCTAGGCCATGGGCAGGACATCAAAGTGCCCCTGCTACTTTCTAACTGATCTCCAGGTTCCCCATTCATCTAGCTCCTACAATCCCTCATGCAGCTTACCATCTAATGGTACCTAATTCCAAGCTTTTCACAGAAAAGATAACAGATTCCAGGCATGCTTTGCTCTTTCCATTTAAAAAAATCTCTACCAAACAATGTGGAATAAAACCACCGGAGTTTCTCTGGTGCCTGTTTCCCTATTTTGAGAAAGATAAGTCTACAGCTAAACCTTTTTCTTTAAAAATCAATGCAAACTGATACTCTATGGTATTTAATCTTTTTTTTAACTGGAAGTGAACGGGCTCACTATAAGAAGGAAGGAGTTGGACTAGTTCACCTTGGAGGTCTCTTCTGGCTCTAAATTTATGGTCCCAGGATCTTAAGACTAATGTTTTCAAATTAGGGGACACGCCTAACCTCACAAGAGGCTCTTTGGAAATACAATATTGGATCAGTCAGTAATGGTTCCCGCTCTTTAGGGTAGCTAAGGATCAATTCCTGGGCCATGAGAAAAATGAGGCCACTTTGATCCCTAACCCCCACTTCATTATATCTTGCTCTCTACTTCCTTCGCTGCCCACAGCAATATTCGTTGGTTTTGGCATGGGTAGGGCCACTCTAGCTCATCAATAGGAAGCATTGTTTTGCAGCTGGGCACCTGCACTACAGGCTCAAACAATGAAACTGCTAAAGAGCCCCTCCTTTCACCCCCGGGCACCCACTGTAAAAGAAGTAACGTGTAGGGGCCTGGAAACATGCTTTCATCAGAATGAAGCTAGGACCTGCCTGGCCAACAACTGGCTTTTCCCAGAGAAAGCAACTAGGCACTTCTAGATATTGAGTACGAGTGTTTTCCTATAAAGTTAGGGCCTGTGCTTCCTTTGCTTACCAAATACTGGGTCAGCAAATATTTGCTAAAAGCAGGGCAGAGTAAAGAAACTAGGGTTCTGTTTTCTGGACTGCTAGCTAACCTCTTCAAAGCCTTGGCACTTATCTCCTCTTAAGTCAGAAGGACATTGGAAGCCTAATCAAATACCCTCCTCAGGCTTTATGCCTGGGGCCTTGGCATTCCTCAGCAGACATCCATTACTTTTGCACTGGGTCAGACTTTGGGAAAGATACAAAGTGTAGATAAGAAAGACTCCCCAAGCTCAAATCATACACTTGTACAACTATTTATAACAATAACAATAATACACAATATGCCATAGCACTCATCTGAAGTACAACCTTAAATATACATCAAAGAGATGTTATGTGAGGCACAAGGAGAAAGGTTACTATTTCGAATAGGAGGTACTATTTGAGGTCTGGGCTTTAAGGGATGGTTGAGAATTCAATAGGGTCAGAGGGAAAAAGAACATTACTAAATAGCATATAGTATGAGCAAAGGTATACTTAGAGGCAATGAAGAGACCCATTTGGGCCAATATAATCTGGATTAATATAATCTGGAAAGTCAGAGTAGGAGCAAATTGTGGAGGATCTTAAAAGCCAGGCAACAGAATTTGAACTTTGGACAATTAACAGTAGGAAGCCACTGAAGATTGTTGAGCTATAGAATATGTCCAGGTATACACTAAAATAAGATGATTCTTGCAGTATTATGAAAGATGGATTCAAGTGGGGAGAGAATGGAGGTGGAAGGAGTCTTAGCATAGCATATACTTCCTCTCACTGCTGGTTCCTAGAATTTCCCATCTTCCTTCAAAAGATGTCTCAGACACCATATGCAATATGAGGCCTTTCTTGATCCCCATAGTCCTTAGTGCTCTTGACATCTTAAAAAGACTTTGCATTCATCTCTATATGCTTTTTATTGATTTATCTGTGGTACCTGTTGTATTCCTATAGTAGAACATAATTTCCTTAAGGACAACAATTATTTAACAAATATTTATTAAACACTTACTATGTGTTGGGTCCAGTGCTAGGCACTAGAGATACAAAGGTAAAAATGAAATAGTCCCTGCTTTCAAAATAATATGTACATATACAATTATTGGCAAAATATATTTGAAGTAAAATACATAGTCATTTCTGGAGGAGGTGTTTTACTTGGCATGTAGTTTGTACCTATATATTGTGATTCAAGAGAGGGCTAAGGTGGCGGGCATGCAGGGAAGAAATAAGGGGAATCAGAAAAGCAACCAAGGATGCTAAGAGGTAGAAGTAAGGGAAAGGTTCATTCCAAGATTGGAGAGAGATTTAATGTAACTGTTCGGCATCCCTAGTGCCTAGCACAGAAGTTTCTATATAGTTGGCAACTAATTTATGCTTGTTGGATCAATTGAATTTAAAAGGTAAAGGATTTTAATTAGGTTCTTCTGATGCTCCTGGTAATAAGGTCTCTTGATTAGGATGAAAGAGCCCACCTTTAATTGTCTTTTACCTTTCTTTATATCCCTAGCACTTAGCATAGTGCTTGTCATATAGTGAATGCTTAATAAATGTAAATTGACTGACTGACTACTTTTGTGAACTTGAGTAAGTCCTATAAACTCTTGGGGCTCAGTATCTTCATATGTAAATGGAAGAAATTGGACTGGATAACTGATTTTCTATACAGCTCTAAAATTGTGGTCCTGTGCCTTGATACCAAATTCCACACTCTAGTGGGCAACACCCATAAAAAAGGATTCATCATCATTATTCAGCACTAAAACAATTTTTCCTACTAATGGAGGCTTATGAGTAGCACAAAAGTCAAAGCTCCATATTCAAAAACTGGTGGAGAGGATTATTGGCAACATTTTGAGTCTGCAATTTTCACTTCCACCAAATCTTCTGGAGGTGAGAATTTCCAAAATGGAAATTGGTGACAAAACCCAAAAGACCATAAAAAATAAACTTGAGTTCTTCCGAAATGGTTTGCTTTGGTCTGTCATTCAGATTTGGGAGATGATAAGCTTGTAAAAATCCATAAACTCTGTAAATTGAAAGCCATTACCAAATCTTGTAGTGTGATTCTCCAAATGGGAAGATGTGGGTCTCCAGCACACATATTCAAAAAGATATGGGTTCATTGATTAGCAGCACTGATAACTTGTTTGTTCTTTCACAGTTAACAAAGCATACTTTCACTAACTCTTCCAGGCTTGTAACCTCCTTCACCTTACTTCCTCCTTAATGTTTCTGTAATACTAATAGGTGAGGAGAGACCACAGAGAAGTGATTTTCTTTCCGTGTTCCTTAGAGGTTATTTCCAATACTCTAGGCACTGGGAAGTACTTCTGAAGCACAATTCCCTTGAATTGCACTGAATAGATTCAATGATACTCCCTTCACTCTCAAGCTGTTCTACAGAGATCAGGGGCAGAAGCAACCGAAAGGAGGAGGTAAGAAGCCTGTTGCCAAGTTCTGTTGCCTCTACCTTCACAACATTTCAGTATCTGAGTCCCTCTTTCAATATACAGAGCTGCTTAATTACTACTCTGCTGTAGACCTTCATCCACTCTTGCCTGGACTATCTTACTAGCCTGCTAACTTTAGGTCTTACTACCTCAAAGTTCTCCTCTATTCCATACATCCTTAACATAGCTGCGAGAAGGACCTTCCTAAACCACAGGTCTGGCTGCATTACTCTCCTACTCAAAAACTTTCTATGGATCCTTATGACCATGGGTTAAAGTGTATATACCTTTGTCTGACATTTATGGGTCTCTACAATAGGATTCTACCTTTCAAAGGTTTCCAAACTTATTTGGCCTACCACCCCCTTTAAAAAAATATACTCAGTGCCCCCCCTGGAAATCTGCTTTCTTTAACTTTTTTATGGTTTTTAATTTTTTTTAATTTAAGAAAATAATTTTTTAAATGATACGTCTTAAATTTAATAATTCATTGTAAAGTTGTGGGTTTTTCCTGCATTGATGCAATATTGCATCATGTAACTATATAGCATCATATTATAAACAAGTCATCACACACATATTCCTGCCAATGCATGCTGGACTTTCCAACAGTGTGCCACATGCTCACCTGCCAACACTTGCATGTTAAGACCTGTTGGCAGACTTGACTACTAATCAGTTAAAACTTTAATTTTGTGTGTTTATTTGCAAAATAATGTAATCACTATGACTTTAACTCTGTTACCCAACAGATAAAACATGCATGAATAGCTTTTCAAAATTTTCTTCTCTTCTTTCCTCATGATTCCACCACCCCCTTATCTTTATTCAGTGCCCCCTAATTGCACCTGAGACTACTCCCACCACCACCCATTGTTCCAGACCCTCCCAAGGGCAGTATTACCCACTTTGGGAACCTCTGTTAGCCAAACTAAACCACTACTTGTTTCAGTTTCATTGAACACTCTTTTAACTCTCAGAAATGGTACATTTCCTCCCCCACACCTAGAGTTTGCTCTATCATCTAAGCCTTTGGAAATTCATCTTCCTTTAAACTTCAAATCATGTATCACTTTATCTGAAAATATTTTTTTCCTTCTCATATTTTCTTGAAGTACCTCATCCCATTTCTCCTTTGACCCTATCACATTCTACCTGTTATTAAACTCATGTATATGCATATTGCCCCCCTTTCAAATCTATCATAAATACATTGGGGACCGCATAATTTTTCATCTGAGAATCCCTAGTGCCTAGCATAGAGCTTTGCATTTGTAATTGATGTGGATTGAAAGAATACTAGGAATTCAGACATTAGAAGGTGTTCCCAAGAATGGGAACTTAGAACATAAACTAGAAAACAACTGAACTTTGATTCCAGATTCCAAAAATAGGAAATCAGCGCCTAAAATCTACTTCCTCTTATAGAATCAGATCATCAGAACAGGAAGGAACCTTAGCAATCACCCAGTCTGACATCTTCCTTTTACAGAAGGAAAAGTGAAGGTCCAGGGAGTTGTGCAGAAAGAGTGTTTGATATAGAATCAAAAGATCTGGGTTCAGATCCTGGCTCTGCAGCTTATGCTTGTGTGACCTTGAGCAAGTTATAACCTCTTTCATTTCTCTGGGCTTCAACTCCCTCATCTGTAAAATGAAGGGACTGGACTAAAGGATCTCTAATTATCCTTCTTCTAAATCTCTGATCCTAAGTTATCCCTAGCAGAGCCAGTCCACATATTCCTATAGCCTTCAATTCAGAAGAAAAGACCATTCTCATTTCCTATGAAAATCATCCAATATTATAGAGTGGGGGGAAGGTGGGGAGAATAAGGAGGAAAACCAAGAAGATCTAGATGGCTCAGTGCATGGAGTACTAGAAGTGGAGTTGGGAAGACCTGAATTCAAATCTTGCCTTATCCATTTACTAGCTAGGTGACCCTTACCAAGTCACTTAACTCCTCTCAGCCTCAGTTTCTTCATCTGTAAAATGGAGGTAATAATAATATCTATGTCACTGGGTTGTAGTGAGGATGAGATGAGATAACATATGCAAAGCACTTCACAAACCTTAAACTGCTATATTAATACTAGCTGTTATTAGGGGAATGGGAGAGGAGTGAGCATTTATATAATGCCAGAACTATGCTGAGGGCTTTGAGCAAATATTATCTCATGCGATCCTGACAACAATGCTGGGAGGTAGGTGCTGTTATTAACCTTATTTTACAGTTGAGGCAGATAGCAATTTAGGGACTTGCCCAGAATCACACAGCTCATAAGTATCTGATGCCAAACTTGAACTCAGGTATTCCTGACTTGAGTCCCAGGGATCTATCCACTGTACCACCAAACTGCCTCTATTATTATTATATCTATTCTAACATTATTATCTCTGAATTCCTTTTCCTTGTCTTCTCGCTCTATTTTATTCACTGCTGATAGAACTCTTCTATAAACATCACAGTGATGAAAGTGAATATTAATGTGTTTAGCCTTCCATTGCCCATTAAAGTTCCTTCTCCTTTCTTGCTTTCTACATAAGACTGAGGCAGGCTTTCTCTGTGCTTCTCTCAACCCAGTCTTTTTTTTTCTGATTTGTGCTTTTCCCGAACCTTTCTCTTTAAATCCATTTGGCCTTCTTGAACATTGTTGATCTAGTTCCAACCCTTATATACATTTTCTTCCAAACCAAGGAAGAAGCAGAGGAAATGACTTTTTTTTTTTGGCCTTGGCAATCACAGATAAAGTAAAATCAATTAGGTTTAACCCTTGACTTCTTAGAATGTGTGCTTTTCTGGAAGTACTTCTGTAATGGAGATGTATGTTTATATTTAAGGACAGCACAGGGTATTCTTTATCTATGTTATTGTTGTCTAATCTGAACAAGAATTTGGAACTGATTCGGTGAGTGGATTATGAAACAACCTCAGTGAGAGATCCCTACTTAAATGAGAAAAACAAAAATATGCCCATGGATTCCTGATTCTGTACTTTTTTTTCTAGCCAACCGGCTTTGATTATTTTCATAAAACACCACTTCTAGGAACTAATTCCTTCCTGTATTAGAGTAACTAGAATATTTTTTTTTCTTGACTTAACCAACAGTTTTAAGTCCTTCATTTTGTTTCAACATCAGAGGTTCATAGACCGAGCTGGAAGATACCTTAAAGGTCATCCAGTCCAAACCACTCATTATAATAAAGAGCTGAGATACAGGGGTTAAATGATTTGTCCAGAGTCATAAAGATTGTAAGTGGTAGAGACAAGATTTGAACTGAAATGAGACAATGTTATTGAATAGGGAAAGGGACAAAGACTGGGCCTATACCTGTGATTTCAGTGATATTTGTGTCTTTTGGATAAGAAATTCCCTCTACCAATGCAATTTCTTTCCAACTTCTAGTCTTAGAGGACTGCAGAATCACTGAGAGGTTATGTGGTTTGCCCAGGGTCTAACAGTCAATATGTATAAGGCAGGAGTGACATAGTCAAACTGGCCTAGAAGTCAAGAGAAACTGAGTAGTATTTGAATGGTGAACAAAATTTGGGAAAATTTAAATTTCCTTAATATTTGTTAACCATATTTTCCAAGAAAAAATAGCTATACATGTGCATGTATATGTGTATGTTGTATATATGTGTTGGACCCAGCTCCACTCTACCCTTCCCTCTTTGATTTTTCACTTTGCCCTTCCCTGAATGTCAGACACCAATCCACTCACCCTTCCTTGTTGTAAAACAGGCAGCCCAACCTTTCCTTCATTGATTTGTAAAACAGAACTCCACCTTGCTTAATCTGTAAACAGGAAGAACCCCCAACCCTTGCTTACCCTTGATTGATCTGTGGGTGGGAGTCCCAGTCTAGGGTTTGGCGTCGGCGGGAATACTGACCAATCACTAATTGTAGTTTCAAGTGTACACTGACCAATCATTGGAGTTTCAGCTTACATCACTGTAATTTCAGCTTACATAACCTGGCTATGGAACCTCTATAAAACCTGTACACTGTCTGTGCCAAAGGGCTGTCTGA
>WOXC01011224.1:550000-664450 GCA_011680675.1 Gymnobelideus leadbeateri
TTAAGCATAGGAATCTGCGAAATAACTCCTAACATGGACAGATTTTTTTTTTAATACATAACTTAAGAAACTGGAGAGTTTTAACCCAAGTCCAGTTTCTAAACAAGGAATATTCTTGTTTACTTTAAAAATGGAAACAACATATAGTTCCATTATAATTGTTAAAAAGTTAGCTTTACAAACAAGGGAACTTTAATTAAAAAAAAATCTTAACAAAACTATACAGTGTACAAATTACTGTCTACAAGGTAGGCGGTTCGTTAAGAAGATCTTTCGCTCTTCTCCACACTTGCAGCTTCACAGATTCATTCACATATATATTTTTTAATGGAGCTGCCCACCCAAACATTACCCCACAACTATATTGCTATAATTAAAATTTTTGCCATGTCTTTATGTACAGTCTCCTTCTCTGCCTTTTAGGTTTTTTTTTCTTTAGTCAAGCCTCAAACGTTCATGTCACTCCAGGGGAAACACACTTCAGTGGCACTGCCAAGGGGCCAGGGCTGCAAAGCAACAGAATAAAGGTGAAACAGTGCACATAGAACGGGGTGGCTTGAGACAGTACCCCACTTCTGGAACCCTAGGTCGACCCATGCCATCCAGAAGCTCTGCACTTTTGGCTAGGAATGGGCCATTCCAGAGCTACAGAAGTGGAGTCCTTCGTCAGAACATAGTTCCTGGTGAAGGAGGAGGCCAAAGACTGGATCTGAGTCTTTTCTTTCTCTATATATATTTATATATATATGTATATATATATATGTATGTATGTATGTATATTTTAAATATCTTGATCTTAAAAAAAAGTTGATTAAAAAAACTCAAAATAGGCCTTTATATTAAAGAGGCAGGCAGTAAAACCCACAGTGTAACTAACTTATTCAGCTAGGAATGTTCATTCATTCATTCACATCAAGAGAGTGAGTCTGCCCTCAAAAAAAAATACTGTGTGTCTTGTGAGGTTGATTTGTTCACACAATAGGTCAAAGATATGTGAAAAGCTCAGTTAAGATTATCTGTAGTCTACCAGGGTGAGGATCACAGAAATTATTGCACTTACTTCTGAACTTCAACTGGTCTTATCCTGCTGTGCTATTCAGCATTCGGGGACATCATACTGAATGGGCTAATCAAATACAATTGTCCAGCATGTAATCATTGTTCATAAGTATTCATTATTAAATGATGTGCTGGGAGAACAATAGATAGTTTATTTTATTAGACCATGGCCTAGGGGGTCCTCAAGACAATCTACCATGTTTCACTAATTCTAACAGCTATTCTTTCCATTAATAAATTGACTCTATGGACTCTTAGAGAAAAGAAAATATAAACAATATAAAATTTTGGTGCCCTTGCTTCCCCCCAAATATTAAGGATCAAATAGAAATGTGAAGTACTATTCCTTTAAAAAATTCCATTGTCTTCTAGAGGGCTGAATTTGTCCACAGGAAAATTATTTCTACACCCTCCTTCCCCTTCTGTACTTGTTCCTAGTCAGAAAGGATGTATACAAATAGAATCTATAGATGAATAATTTTTTCTTCCTCCCTTGAGATGAACACTCACTGATATCTATCAGTCCAAATACATTCAAGAATAGCAACTCTCTGACCTTTTTGATGTAAAAAAAAAAAACAGTCACTGCCATCAGTTTATAATATTAAGACATGGGTAAATCACAGACTCCATCATCATAAAAAGATGAGTTGGACAAGCTAGAATTCTGGGGGAGAAAGGGGGTGAAGAAAGGGCACTAGTTCCTCCAATGGAGGCTATATGTTGTGTAAAAGAAAGTGTGTTCCTAGGTACAACCATTAGTGAGAAACACCCTCTAAAGTGGATTTTTTAAAAGATATATCTTTGCCAAGTATGAGATGGCCTCTCACTCTCACTGTGGGTCTTGACCTCTCAAGAAAAAAATAAACAAAGTAAGATAATTTTCTCAAGCCGAGTCTGCCTCCAACAGAATTCATTACTTTTTATTTGTGTGTGTGTGTGTGTGCATGCGTGAGTGTGTGCATGCATGAGTGTGTGCATGCATGAGTGTGTGCATGCGTGAGTGTGTGCGTGCATGTGTGTTTAAATCCAGAAATGAGTTCAGCTTGCACCCCAGGTGGGAAGTTAACGAGAGGGAACCTATTTTTAAAGTTTCTCACAGTAGGCAGAACAGTCGCTTTGCAGCCCATGCTTGTCTAAGGGTACACTGCTTCACAGCTACACTGTAAAGTGTTAAAAATCCTCCCACCCACCCCAGAATATATATATATATATATGCATATATATATATATATACACACACATATACATATATATGTATGTATGTATAAAAAAAAAATCCCCTGTCCATCTCTCAGTACACAAAAGGACCTCATCACACTGCAAAAATAGCAGTACCCACTTTGGTCAATTAAAACAAACAAACAAAAAAAAGCATACATCATTCTTTTTTTTTCTTTTTTTCTTTTTTAAATCTGTGTACTTACCTATAATAACCAATACAGCTAAAAGCACTACCTACATAGGCAAAACTTGGTATTGCATAATTCGTAAAAATTTGAAACCCCCCCCCTCCCAAATATTAATTGGAAGATGAAAAACATGAAAGGTTAATAGAAAAAACACCAAAATACTGAAAATATTGCTGGTCGATTACAATTTTTAAGCGGCAACTATACACAGCCATGATATGCTTTATAAATGTGAGATAAAGGTATAACTGTCTAAAAAATCCATGATGTCACACTTTTTTTTTCATCTGGAGTACAAAATATTTTGTCATAAAAATGGTAAAGATTTAAAATTATAATAAATGCAGCAAAACAAGTGTAGTGATGTCACTTTTTTAGATTTCAAGGCAAGGCACGTAATGTGGACATTATATCTTCGTGCAAATTAGGATTACTGGAAAGAGTATTTTTGTTAATTAAAATTTTAAGAGACATAGAGGCAAAATGTGTCTGCCCATGCACACTACAGTCCTGTCAATACGAGAAATTTGTTGAACAAGGCTAATTTCTGAAAGCACCATGCAAGTTTCCAGCACCCTGATGACTTCTGTTTTCTCAAGAGTGCATTTTTATATCCCACCCCTCTTTCGCTCATTCCCAGTTTGTAAACTGTAAGCTTTGCCCTTGTGACATGGATTTGCCTGCCTCTTTGTCTCTATGATGCAGATTGTAGAGAACCTTTTGTACACCCTATGGGTTCTTGATGCAACCAGTAATTTTAAATAAATAAATCCTACCTCCATGGAGGCAGCAGCTAAACCAACATAAGTGCTGTGTTTCTATTAATTTCTCTTTTTTTTTTCCTCAAGCACATGATTTGTCTTGATTTAATGCCTTTGAATGCCCTCAACAACTGAGGGGAAAATAAATTCGTTCAAAATTATTTTAAATTCTTTTTAATCCCCTCAATTTAGAGTCCAAGGGC
Source organism: Gymnobelideus leadbeateri (assembly GCA_011680675.1). Lineage (NCBI taxonomy): Eukaryota > Metazoa > Chordata > Mammalia > Diprotodontia > Petauridae > Gymnobelideus > Gymnobelideus leadbeateri. The sequence continues at coordinate 553,436 of WOXC01011224.1, forward strand.
TGAAGGACTTATAATGATGATTCCCCTTTAGATATAAATTTTTAAATTGCACTTGCCTCTGTTAAGTGTTTCTTTTGTGGGGAAAATATTATATTAATTTTTACTGTTGCATGCAGAGATAACACTTTACCTACATAGAGGCATTTCTTCCATAGAGCCTTTGTGTTCAGACTGATTTTTTTCCTTTTTTTTTTTTTTTTAAAGATTTCAAACTGGGTTACACACTGGAAAAGGCTGGGTTAAGGGCCAAAGTTGAATAAATCTGTACTGATAACTAAAGGCTACAGAGCTTGTATTTATTTTTTAACTTTTAGAAATCAGAGTGTTTACAAAATGGCTGGCTCAAGGCCCTTGTCATCTGGCAGCTTTAAGGCCGCCTCCTAGCCTTTGTTTTGTGAGATAACCAGGAATAGTGATTCCATGCGTAAACAACAAGAATACTAAACCAAGAAAACTAGCTTATCATGCAAATATTAAGGCATCTAGAAAGTCAGTTAAAATATATTGTCATCGAGACAGAACATCTATTTCCCAGCGGACTTCATATAACAAAGGCTACTTAGCAGGGGCTGCGCTCTACCCATCAGTGAAATATCATCGACCCTTTTTTATGTCATTACAGTTTCAACCTTAAGGGAATTAGTGATTGTAAGTGCTGCAATTGCTGGTCTATATTTTTTTCTTCTTTCTTCAGTTTCTTTTTTTGTCCCGTCTTCCTTTTTTCATTTCTTTGCTTTTTTTTCTGTTTTAACATTTTTGTTGTGTGGTTTTTGTTGTTGTTCTTTTGGTTTTCCTTCAGTTGCTTGTTTCTGCTTGAAGGAAAGGTTCTCCAATTATGTTCAGACCATAATTTTGGACATTTGTTGGCAGGATTGGTGTCCTGTTTGATACTTGAAAAGGGACCAAGCTAGCCCAGGTACCAGGACTGTTGAAGAGGGAGAAAAGAAAAGAAAAAAGAAAAGAAAGAAAAATGATTTTAAAATCTGTAACATTTGACATGTAAATTCCATGAGCTAATTGCATTAGTATACATTTGACCATCAAGAGTTAAGAGAAATAAAGTTGGTGACCTTGTGAATGCCACTTGAACTCTTGCCATTATAATTTCACACTTACAGACTAAGACAATATGTTAAATGGGTTATGATAAATTGTAATATTAGCATTTTAGGCATATAATGTGTGGTCTGCTTCTTTCATGGAAAGCAAGACAAAATAGAAGGCAAAAACCCAACTATGGCAGATAAGAGATCACTGAAATCTAATCTAATTGAGGATATTCTTTCTTAAATTGTTTATCCATACTTAGGCATGTGAAATATTACATAGAGCAAAAAGAAAAAAGTAGTACACAACTTCTATCAATGTGTCAAAACATCAGTTCTATAGCTCAGCATTTTTTTTAACCTTACATAAGCAAATGTTAACATGGCCATAAATTCTACCTCTACAGAATTAAAAGGATATGAAGAACACCTAGATGAGTTAAAATATTTCTCTTCTTTCATTATATGAAAAATAAAATCAAATAAAGCTTTCCACAAAGTTTAACCAAACATTATTACTATGACTAAGGAGAGGAATGATGACCACACTTAGATTTTAACTCCAACTTTTTTTTCCACTACAGTCATGCCACCAAAGAGAACCAAAATTTTTATCTTTACAGAATAGACACATTTGTGAGAAAGGACCATTACATGGCATATGATGTTCTCTCCACTTACTATTGCTGTTAACATTTTAATGATTTTTCTTTCTGTCTTTTCTGCCCTCCTCCAAGGCTTCATCACAAATATAATGTGAGCTTAATTAGTTAAGGTACTGAAACTTGCTTTCTCACATTAACTAGGAAAATAACTTTCAACATCTGTCCATCCATATCTACTGACCAGGCAGATCCTAGTCTAGGGTACTGTGCTCTGCCATGATGCTCTTTGAATCAATGTATTGAGAGGAAAGTAAGGTAATACCCAAGGGACTAAAAAAGGGGGAAGATATTGATATGGCATAATTGTTTGGAAACTTTAGTTATTTAATTTAATTTATTTTTTTTTCAAGCAATTGGGGTTAAGTAACTTGCCCAAGGGTACACGGCCATTTTTTTTGTTTGTTTGGGTGTTAAGTATCTGAGGCCAGAACTGATCCTGGGCCCTCCCAACTCCAGGGCCAACGTTCTTACTCACTGCACCACCTAGCCGCACCAAACTTTGGTTATTTTAAGAGATGACTCTGAAGGTCCTATTTTTATTCAGTGCAAATGTTACATAATTGATAACCAACAAAGCACAAAATAATTTGGTAATTTAGTCATGGTATACCCAATGTTTTCCCTTTAAAGGCAAACTGAATTATTCTTCATTCTATCATTAACTTTACAATGTTATTTGCTATCAACTTTTTAAAATTATAGGTATATATATATGGGGCAAGATGGATAGAAGCATTGTAAGTATGCTGTAGTGGAAAGGGTACTGGTTTGGGGCAGAGGGGAGTCAGGATCCCAGTTTAGCTGTTTTACTGCCCATAAGATATAGGGAAAGGCCCTTCCTATCTTTGGACTTTAGTTCCCTGAACTATAAAATAACAAGATTGGACCAGATAGCGTTTAAATTCCCATCCACTCTAAATCCTACCTGTCTTTTCTATTTTGAACCTTTACAAATAGTACAAACATTTTCTGTCATTCGTTCTTTTTTTTTTTTTGCTCTTTGGAGGGCAATTGGGGTTAAGTAATTTGCCCAAGGTCACACAGCTAGGTTTTTGTTTGTATGCGTTAAGTGTCTGAGGCCAGATGCGAACTCAGGTCCTTCTGACTCCAGAGCTGGCACTCTACTCACTGCGCCACCTAGCCAACCCAAAGTTCCATGTACAAATAAAAGTATGTTCTAACATTTGGAAAAAAATATTAGAGGATATATGTGTATATATACATTAATAAATATACATATATTTATAGAGTAACACACATATATGTATAAATATATGTATTTTTATGTGTGTGTATGTGTATTGCTTTGATAGTACCTGTGTATGATACAGGTAGCATGGCAATAGTGGATAAGAGTTGGCCTTAGAATAAATAAGAATAACTAAGTTCAAATCCACTCTCTTATACATCTTGTCTTTGTGAGCCTGGGAAAGTCATTTAGCCTCCTGAACACCAAGCAACTCTCTTATACAGTAAGCTGTTCAAGAGTCGCTAATCTAAAACTGAAAGTTCCCTTAACCAATAAAATTAGCAGCTGGGTAGCAGAGTAGATTCAGCCAGATAGTTGGGTCTGGAATCAGAAAGACCCGAGTTCAACCTCAAATATTTAATAGCTGTTTGACCATGGCATGAAGATTAAACCTCTGTTTGCCTCAGTTTCCTCATCTCTAAAATGGGGATAATAATAGCACCTAATCTATCAGAGTTGTTGTGAGGATAAAATGAGATAATAATAGAGACTTAGTACAGTGCTTGGCACATGGTATGTGTTACATAAATACCAGCTATTATTGTTGTTATTAAAAGCATAGATCTGAAAGAAAAAATTGTCCTTAAAAAGCCTAGCTTACTGACAATTTCCTATGAGGACATTTCTGAGTTAAAAGTCTAAAAAGGAAAAAAAATCATCTACATTTTTCATGCAATTTTAGATTTGATTTCAACTCAAGATGCTCTACATTTCAAAGTATATTTTTCTGTGCTCAGCTTGTACTTCTATAATAAAAAGTGACTTTATTCTTGATTATGGGTTTCAATGAATACACTATTATGCTATCACCTATAAAACCATTTTTTTTTAAACTTCAAAAGATGTACTGAGAGATATTTAGAACATGCCTGCAAAAGTGGTCAAATCCTTTTAAAGAAAAAAAATCTACTCAAATCAGTTTGATAAGAACTGTAATTCAAAAGAACAAAAATATCCAGTACCAAAGCCACTTAGAGGCTTAATTGTTTCAACACATTTCTTTATCTTTCTATTCTGTATATGTTCAAAGGTGTTTTTGTTTGTTTGTTTTTGCTTCATGCCATTCCAACTTGAATAATACTAACAAATATATTACAAAGAGACTGATAAGGAAAAACAAAACCTGAAATTAGAAGTCAGTATTTTCAGAGATAGGTACAGAAGAAAGTACTACAAAAATTAAAGTTTAGCCCAAATCTGACACTTCCAGTAGGGGGAAAAAACAAATAAAACAACTTAATATTCCCAATTTAAATGACTGGTAGGAAAATCAGATGTATCATTTGCAGATCATCTTCTTGAAGAAACATAGTATATTTTAGGGACTGGAAGGAGGTGTAACTTATTCTTGAAATGAGACAACTACATGAATATAAAAAGAATATAAATACATAGTTGTTTTTTATAGTAGGTTCTTTATCCTGTGCTTTGTAAAAAAAACTTATATTTTTTATTCTTTGGAAAATGTTCAATAAAAATAAATTGCTATTAGAGACTTAACAGGGCTCTTGCTGCAGTATGACTAACAAATTTAATTTAGATGTTTATTTAAACCTTTCAAACCTCCTATCCTACATTATGACCATGTCAGAAATGCAGTATGCAATATATTTGTCAATACTGTTTATGGACCCTTGGGGAAGAATAAATCCCTTACATTAACACTATGCAGACCCCATATATGAGCTTTACAAGTCTCTTATTACCAATTTGTAAGTTGACTTCAGAGTTATAAGGCACAGGGCCATGTTAGGGTTTGGGGGTTTCCCTGTTGCAAATACTGAATTTTACTTAAAGGCCATGACAACAGCATAAGGAGAAAAGGAAAATTGAAGAAATTGTCCAAATTATTCAAGTGAAAAATTCTTTTTGCCTCAAATCTTATGTGTGTGTGTGTGTGTGTATTTCAAGTGACAAATATAAGTATCAGTCATTTATATTTAGTTTCCTTTACATGAAGACATATAAATAGTATGCATCAGAACAGCCATATTTCAATAAGAAGCCAGAATGGCTGAGTTTCAGCATCTTGATTATTACAATTAGGAATAGAATTGAATGTGAATGGTTGAAAGTTTCTGATACAGGACTTGTTGTCTCTCTATACACCAAGCAGTTTGTGTTACTTAGCACCAAGTAATAGAATACAATGAGACTACATCCAAATCTTATGTTAATACCCAAATGAGTCTCCTGAGTAATATACAGTTCAATTCCAATCAACAAATATTTATTATCTCCAAATATACATATATTGTGTTTTTGTTATGTTTCCCTTTGCTGAAATATTTCAGCAGGAAGAAGGAAGGTGATAAAGTAGGAAGATGGGGTAGACTTAACTAAAAACACTGTAGCTGCTCATTATAACGTCAGCTCAACAAAGAATATTTTTAAGAAGGGAGGTATACAAGAACACCAAAAATGTTGTCTCTAAATACATTTACATGAGATACAACACGGCCAATGTGTGCATGCCTCATTTCTGGAAGGTGCTGCTACAATATGCATGCATGATGATTGACTCAAAGTTAATAAAAGTATAACTTCTTACTTTTATTGAATAGCTTTTTCACTATTACAAATTTTACTTGACCAGATTCTGACCCCTTGTAAATATGTCTAATTTATGTTTATGGAATTAATGGATAAAGAGAGAGATAAAGAAAAAGTTGTCTCTCTTATACTTTTTGAAAATGACATGCCATTCTTATATTTCCTATGCCACAATGATTTAAATAAGTAACAAGTGCCTTTTCACTAGCTGTGTATAAATTCATTCCAGCCAAATTACTCTATTTGCTTTTTGCCTAAATGTGCGTTATTGCATTTTCCACTTCTCTCTTCTTTCTTGGAATATTCCATTCCTGATGCCTGGAATGAATCTGTCTTCACCTCCAACTCTGAGAGGCCCTAGTCTCCTTCAATGCACAGTTGATATTCTAGGACCTTCAAAAAGCCTTTCCTGACACCTCCTCAAATTATCATGAACATATGCTTAACTTTTTACATATTTTATCCTTCTAGTGGAATAAAGCAGGCAAGACTGTGGAAGGCTATGATGGGGAATGGGAGCAGAAACCATACTAATGGATCCATATTTAAACACACCAATGAGCAGAGTATGGGTAATAAACAAAATGAGAAAGAGATTAATATAAACAGGTCTTATAAGTAGAACAGAGACTTCGTGGGATGATTTGTGACAAGATTATTAGAAGTGAAAGTATTGCTCTAGAGAAAGAGAAAAGAAGAGCTAGGGTAGCATTTTACATCAAGGAGATGATAATTTATGGAGAAGCTTTACTACAAGAAGTGTCTCTCAAGGCTTTGTGATGGCCCCTCCTCTCTTTTTTTCTCTATATTCTTTTGTTTGGTAATCTCATCAACTCCTATTAGTTCAATTATTGTCTTCATACAGATGAATCCACTATATACATCTCACTCTCACCTCTCTCCAGAGCCCCAATTTCACCTTCACACCTCCAGTTTCACATCATCAATTGCCCTTTAGAAATCTTGAACTAGATGCGCTGTAGGCATTTCAAACTCAACACATCCAAAATAACTCTTTAGCTTTTTTTCTAAAACCTTTCTTTCTTCCCAACTTCTCTATCACTGTCAAGAGTCATAATGCCCTCTCCATCACACTCGCTCACACTGTTGGTATCATCTTCAAATCCTCCTCCTCATTCACTTCTCATATCTAATCCCTTGCCATAACTTGTCGTTTTTACCTTACCATCTTTCATATATGTCCCCTTATCTTAACTTCCATAGCCACCAATATGGTTCAAGCCCTTATAACCTCTCATTTGACTACTGCTATAGCCCTCTGATTAGTGTCCTGCCTCAATCTCTGCTTATTTTAATCTACCCTCTACTCAGCTGCCAAAATGATTTTTCTAAGCATGGGGCTAACTCATTAAACTCCAGTAGCTCCCTATTCCCTCTAGGATCAAATGTAAAGTCCTCTTTTACATTTAATGCTCTTCATAATCTGTCTCCTTTCTACCTTTCTAATCTTCTTATTTTACTCCCCTCCCTCTGGTCTAGTTCATCATATACAATATCGTATCTCCTTCCACTGTGACTTTGCTCTGGCTTGTCTCTCATGCCTGGAATTCTCACCATTCTCATTTCACCTCTTATTTTTTCCTGGCTTTCTTCAAACCCTACTATCTATAAGGTTACTTCCATAACAACTCCTCTGCCCCTGTCCCCAACCACCTGACAGTCTGACCTTCCTCTCTGAAATTATCTCCCATCTGCACTATGTGTATCTTGAATGTAATAATTATTTCCGTGTTGTCTCCCTCATTAGAATGTAATATCCTTGAGGGCAGGGACTAATTTTTTTTGTCTTCCTTTTCTTATTTGTTTTTGTTTTGTCTTGCTTGTTTGTTTAATCTGTTGTATTCTTTTTTTTTTAAAAAAAGCAATTGGGGTTAAGTAACTTGCTCAAGGTTACGCGGCTAGTCATGATTTATGTGTGGGTGCTCATTTTCTGAGGCCGGTTTCGATCCCGGGTCATCCCAACTCCAAGGCTGGCACTCTTACTCACTGCACCACCTAGCCGCCCCTAATCTGTTGTATTCTTAACATTTAACCTAGCATAGTGTCTAGTATATAATAAATGTTTAATGCATGTTTTTTGATTAATTGGTTGATTGGCTGGTTGGTCGCTTGATGGAAAGCATTTGGTTGAGGATCAAATGAAAGAAAACAGAGACCAAATTGTGGCAGGAGTAAATTACAGACCACCAGATTTGACATTAGAATTGGATAAGAAATTGCTGATGCAGATTACAAAAATGGCATGAATTTAGGAATCTGGTTTTAAGGAGATGTGGCAACATTTTCACACATGCATTTCTCTGTTAAAAAGAGAACAACTTGACAAATTCTTGACATGCTTTGCTGATAGTTTGATCTTTCAGAAATGATTACTTCTATGGACTCAATTATGATTGAAAAGAAAGAAATTATTTGTTGAACCAAAGTGTTAGGAACTTTTGAAATGCATGGCCAGGCATAGCTTGACATATACTATAGGCTTTAGGAGAATATATTTCAAAGAATTCAGGGGTAGCATATGTAGGTCACCATGACCTGGGACTCTAAAAGAAAAGTCAGCTTATTAAGAATGGGAAGTCTCTAAAACAAAATTATACTGCTCAAGTACCAATTGATTCATGAAGAAGAAAAGGGGAATGGGAAATGTCTAAACACAGAGGAAATCACTGAAAAAAACTGAGGTTTAAAAGGGACGAGTATAAGAGATGAAAGCAAGGGCAGTTAACAATGAATGAAAAGAAGTTAGAACCTGTAAGATAATATTAGGCAAGCCAATATCTCCATTGGTGCTGAAGCTTATGATGAATTCTAAAGACAAAAATGAGGTGGGTTTTTTTTTTTTATCTATATTATAGACAGAGGAAGAAAAAAGAAGAGATAGCATTTCTACCTATAATGATTAGGACAGTTATAATAGGTAACAAGAAAAGGTAGCCCTGTTTGATTTCTATTTCATTTCTAATTTCTCCACCAAAGAAAAGAATATCCAACCTAAGAAGGATAGAATAAAAATAGTTAACAAGGAATTGTCCCATGTTAGGTGAAAGACGATAAAAGAGGTACTCCTGACAGATTCAAGTAAACTGGTCCCCTTGGGCTATAATTTAGGATATTGAAAAAATACTGCAGATATAGCTGCTGAACAAGTCAGTGATCTTTTAGGAATGGGTCAAGTGGGAGAGATGTTAGGGTACTATGACCCAGTTTTTAAAAAGGGAAAGGCATTCCATTCAGACATTCATTGAGTCCTGGTAAAATTCTAGAACAAATTATTAAATATGATGGTTAGTAAATATTGAGAAAGGGAAGAGGTGATTCCTATAAATTAGCATGGCATTATTAAGAAGTCAAAATGCACTATCCTCATTTTCCTCTTCTCTCAACAGACTTACTAGACTGGCATAGTGTTCTGAATAAAACAGTTGGGGCTAAATAAATGCTGACCAAATGAATGAATGAATCGCAGAACACCATCAGCAGAGAACATCTGGATTTCAACAAAACATTTTACAAAGCCTTTAATATATATCTTTGGGGACAAAATGGAAAGATATTTATTTTCAAATGCAGTTAAAAAAGGATCCAAAGAACGTTGAGTTAACTAATTAATGCTAAACTGGAGGGAGCTCTCTGGTAGACAGTCATGGAGCTCTGTCCTTGGCTCTGCTTTGTTCATCATTTTTATCAGGAAAGGCATAAAGAGTATGTTTCCCCCTATGCAGATCACATGAATCTAGGGGGCAGAGCTAATATACTAGATCGCAGAACTGGAATCCAAAAAATCAAAAGTCTAAGCAGACTGGAGTATAAGACTGCATATAATAATATGGAGAAAATGCAGGGCATACTAGACAAAGGACCAGATAGATAAAGTATAAAGCATCAGACAGATAAAGGATACAGGATCAGAGAATCATAAATCAAAGGAACCTTAGCAGTCATCTAGTTTAAGTATCTCATTTTACTGATGAAGAAACTGAGGCTCAGGAAGGTTGGGTACCTTGGGGTTAGCCTTAGAGTCAGGAACACCTGGTTTCAAGTCCTTGCTATATGATCATAAACAAGTCACTTAACCAATGACCCAGATAACTCACTAAACCAAGAAATTACTGATGAGTTTCTGATTTGGAAATAGGGAAGGAATCCCCTACAATGATCAGGGGGAAACCTTTCTAACAATATTGTTTTTGTTCACTTGTTTCAGTCATGTCCAACTCTTTGTGACCCCATTTGAGGTTTTCTTGGAAAAGATACTGGAGGGATTTGCCATCTCATTCTACAGATGAGAAACTGATGAAAACAGGGTTAAGTGACTTTCCCAGGGTCACATAGCTAGTAAGTGTCTGAGGCAGGATTTGAACTCAGGAACATGAGTTTTTCTGATTCCACGCCCAGTGCTCATTTCACTTCACCACCTAGCTGCCCTCTCCTAACAATTAGAGATATCTAACCATGGAGTAGGCTGCAACTGGATAAAATGGGTTCCTCTGTACTATACATCTTCAGAGTTTGCATGACAGAGGCTAGCAAGTATGTTTTCTGGGGAATTTTTTTTCAGACATGGGTTTGACTATAAATTGCTGCAAAAATCATTTCCATCTCTGAAACTAATCACAGATCCAGACCTTCCCACTCAACATCCCCATCTTCAATAAAATCAAGTCTATCACAACAGTTCAAAAAATCAACTTCAAGAGTCTATCATGGGAGGAGACATGGTTAGAAATCAGTTAAAATTTTTTAAAAAGTGAGTTTTTAGTGGCCTGTCACCTCAATATAAAATAGAAAAATGAGGTGGAAGTCAAGAAAGGTTAATGGCATCTTAGGCTTTATGAAGATAAGCATATTGTCCAGATTGAGGAAAGTAATCAGTCTCCAACCTGGTCAGGTCAGATGTGGGATATTATGTCCAATTCTGGGTACATCCAGAGGAGGATGAGGGAACTAAGAAGCATGCCCTTCAAAGATTTGTTGTAGAAATTGAGACTTTCTAACCTGAAAAAGAGAAATGGTAGTGTATGATAGAGTCTTATCATATAGAAGCATGGTATATTTCTTCCTAGAAGATCTAGGTGGAAATTACAAGGTGGGAAATTTTGGCTCAATAAAGAGAAAAAAAACCCTCTTAATAATTAGAGGTGTCCAAAAATACAATGGTCTTCTAGTGATGGTGAGTTCCTTGTTACTGGAGAGGGTTTCAAGTAGAGCCTGAATGATCAACTGTTGGGTATACTGAAAAGGGTAGGAGTTTTAGGTAAAGCCTAAAACTATATTACTTCTGAGGTTCTTTCAAATTCTAAGATTTTATGATTCTACTTGATAACGAACATATTGAACATCTCACTGATTCAATGTTTTATAAAATGTCAAAAGACTTAATTCTACAACATCTTACAAGACAACAGAAATACCTTCTATGTTTTTACACACTTATTCAATCATGGGCAGTCCCATGTTTACTTTAAAAATAATAATTGTTCTTTCAAAAGCCTTTAAACATAAACATTGCTGGAATGAAACAAAAAATATTGCATATATTCACATATATACAAATCATTGGGTAATAGCTGTTGGACTCCTCTTAAAATGAGACTATATTTAAATTAAAGACAGAGTTTTATATAGCATGCTATGCAATTTTTTTCTTACCCAATTTCTAAAGGAACATTTTATAATCTTCATATTTCCATCTGAATGATACTTGGTACTTATAAGATGGCTTCTAATGACTACTATGTCTAATAATTACCTGCTTCTGAAAGCTCCCTGCCTGGCTCTTACCTGAATTATAAGGTACTTGCATGGATTCTTTAGGAAATACCAAAAATCATAACTTGCAGGTGTTTCATGGAATTACTCTAAGTGAAAGCAATAGCACTTGAGAGCAAGGAGAAAGAGAAGTATTTGTTTCTTTATGAATAGCCTTATTTATAGTAGTTTCTTAGCAAATAGAAGCTTTGAAAAGTGACAAGCATCAAAATACTAGACAATAAAATCTCATCAAATTGGAGTCCACAATTAAGAATCTTTAATGATTGGGTCATATTGGACTGAAGGAATTAATTTTTTTTTTTGCACCATCAAAAAAAAAAAACCAAGCTCTAAGTAAAACAATAGTATTTCATATTGCTTTAGTTAAGAATAAAACACAAAAAACACTTTCGGCCCACAAACAGTCATGTCATCGAAAACTCTTCCATTGCACATGAAATAGGCCAACAACAAATGATTCCTATCTATTTCATAAAAAGTCCTCTGAAACTCTTCTGTCAATGATGTCACTGTTCAGTATATACTTGAGTGTACATTAAATACTTAATTTAAGATGTCAAAAAATTCAAACTTTTCACTAATATCTATTTTTCCCTGTGGTAACTTCCATTTATAATTATAGACTTTTAAAAATGGTGGATTGATAAATGCATATTATAAAGATGATTTACTATACACACACATGCACATGCGCGCGCGCACACACACACACACACACACACACACACACACACACACACTAAACTATCTATATTTAATGTAAGTACCTGTGTATGGACTGATACTTGTAAGAGGGGAGAAGTAATTGAAAAGAAAAAAAAAGTAGTTAATATGCTCTATACTTGCTGTAATGAGAAGCCCCAAATGTTTGTTTTTCACTTGCTTAACTACTTTTTTTCTCTCTTTGGGTGCTCCTTTTCTCTCTATGGTTCTGTATTACTGGTTGTGCCTTCTCTTATTTGCATACAATAATTCTTCATGGGATGGAGGGGGCAGACAATGATGCTTGAAAAACACTTTCTATTAGTGTTTAGGGTGAATGCATTGCCTTTAAAATCAGATCATCTAATACACAATAAAGTAAAGCACATTTACATACTAAGAAAAAAATCCACAAATTATATATTTTTTAAATTAGCAATATTAATATAGTTTCTCATACAGAGGATGTAGAGTATTATAAAGGCACATAATTTGTTTAAACATCTAGAGTTTTATAATATTATTTATGCTGCCAACAGCAAATCTATGTTTTCTACCTATTTTCTATGCCAATGGGCATATGTATTTATGTATGTGTTTCATTTCTATGTATTATATATAAAAAACAAATATCATTTTAGCTAACTAGAGAAGGGAACATCTTAAAATTTCTAGTATTTTCCACAAAAAATTATCTTAAATTATCTGGTGTCAAACAGGTATTTTATATAATTTAATAAGATATGATATAACATGCAATTCAATTTTGAATAAAAGATGATCATTATATAAAAAAGTAGCACCCCTGGTAATAATTGGAAATTTTTAAGTGTTCATTTACTCAATAAACTCCGCCCTGGTTGTCTGCTAACAAAACATTTTACATGCAGGTTCATGGAAAATGTAAATCTAATTCTTTATATAAAACAACCTGAAATAAAGTATTTAATATACTTCCTTACTCTTTCAAGGGTTAAGAAGCAAAGTTTACACTTGGGAATTTTTTGAAGCATGCTCCTCCCTTTCTTGTTGGGCTGCCAAAAATCATCTGACAGGAAACGTAAGATTAAGTTTGTCCTACCTAAGTGAACAAAGAGTGCTCAGAACAGGCGACTGCTTTACTGCAGAGCGGGAACTTTTCTAATCCTGCTGGAATCTACAGTGCTTCTCAGAAACTAGCACTGAAAAAGTTGTTTTCTTTACTTTACATCTTGTCTCTGGATCATCTCCTTTTGGTCACACTGCAGATTGTGCTGCTTCTCCCATAAAGGTTAACTTAAAACTCCGGACATAATCATGTGGAAAATGGACATTATTGATTCCTATGGTCCATTGTTCCCCCATTCTAAGTCCCTGAAGTTCAAGTTCAATCTGGAATTACATCATGTCTGGTTTCTCCTGGTTACCAGACGGCTTGAGACGTGACCACAGCTACAGAAAAAACAAACAGCCTTCTTCACGCTTCGGCTCCCCTATCGATTCAAACATAAACTTTTTTTCTTTCTCTCAAGTATGCTTCAAGTATGGAGCATGGTTAATTTAGAGATTAAGTTCCAAATTAGATTATCTAATGGCATCTTAATGGATTGCTGACCCATTTCCTGTGGGATGGCAGCATGCAAGTCTGGCTGGAATACAATTCATTTCTTAGGAAGTGTTCTGAAGACGTTTGCCTAGATAGAAAAGGAGGCATCATGTTCTACACATCTTTCTTTATAATGGAGAGACTTAGACAGAACTGAAAGGGGCATGTATATATATACACATATACATATACATACATATATGTATACATATATGTGTACACACATGTATTCATATATCTATGTATTAACTGCTTGGGGACATATCTTCATAACTGCTTTCTGTGACAACTATATCAAGAGAATTGTTTCATTCAGTCAAAGATAATATTTTAATTTCAAATTACTAAGCAGGTGTGAGCAACTTCTGTCAGAATGAGCTAAATGTTTCAAGCAATACAAAAATGCTGTGAGCTTACCTCACAGCAAAGGAAGTAAGAAGTCCTGTTGCATAAAAATGGTCCTCTGTTATTTGGGCTTTGTTCTTTCTCTACCTTGAACTGAAGATTATTCAATTCATCTACCTTATCAGCATTTTTATCAGGGTCCCAGAGTGGTGCTAGGGGCATGGAATGGTGCGTAAAAAGTTTGAACACCCCTACAGCTGACAGCTGAAAAGGAAATTCAGCACTCTGAGAATAAAGCTCCCCCCAGGAACCCCAGGAACAACCCAGCTGTTGTACTGTACTTATGTGTCAAGATAACAAACTGAAAGCAGGAAATGCTAACCTAGTGAATTTGCCTGGATGGTCTAAGTGTACTGTTCAAGCAAAAGTTAACCCTTTATTCCACCAAAGGGTATGTGTGAAAGAGTTTGGATGCACATCTATATATACCCATATGTTGCATTTTTATGAAAAATTGGAGCTTACCTGTGTTAAAATATTTGTAGGTTTGGGGGAAGAAGTCTATGTGTGGTCAAGAGGAAAGGAAAGATCTTATATAAACAATCCAAGTTTTACTTGAGTACTGCTGTGTAGTGTGTGTGTGTGTGTGTGTGTGTGTGTGTGTGTGTGTAGACATGTAGGCAATGAATGATATTACTTCACTTTTCTTTTTTCCTCTCCTGCCCCTGACCAGCCAGCTCCTAATAATCTTTACTGGCTGCTAAATTTCTCTTGGGAAATCAAGCAACTCTCTAAAATTGCAGCAATAAACGACAATTTCTTCTAAAAACATATGTAAAATCACTACAGAATGAAACATCCAGCTCATAGAAAAATAACTGTCAACACATGTAACATGGAAAATAGCTGATAAAAGTCTCTTCTGTACCATATAGTCATGGTATCACCAGAAATACAAAAATCCTTCCAATTATTTTGCTGAAATCTTCAATCTAGTCATTATTTTAGAGGCTGAGCAAATGGCTTGTGTAAATATATCCCTCAGTAACACTCACATGTTTATTTTTGGCCATCTGAAGTCTTCATCTATGTTTATATAAGCCATCAAACACACACACACACACACACACACACACACACACAACCACTCAGTTGTGGGCTTGAGTCCCCTCCTCCAAAAGAAGTGAGGGGAGAGAAAAAAGGATGAAACAATAAATCCTGTTTCTCTTTTACATAATGCCTTCCCTCCCACATTTTAAAATAACACATTAATGTTATTACTGAACTGCTTGCTTTTTTCAGTCAATTACATAGCTCTTTCATGTTTGATAGCACATCCTATATTCTGGCTACAAGATTCAAGAGAAAAAGTCCAGTCAAAAACAGTCTATGTTCTGTACCTATATTCACATATGTAACTTGCACAAGTAATCATTTGACTTACAACAAGAGCACAGATACAACAGTACTTCACATAAACAATACATAATTCCTCATTGTCTGAGAAAATGGCCCTTACTAAGTTGAAGGGAGAAGAGTAAACAATACAAGAGCACAATGGGATAATCTCAGTTTGAATGCTTCCACTACCTGATCTGTGTTTACATAGGAAAAAAAAAAGATTTTTAGGTGAAGCCAACTCTTTCACCACAAAATATACACATGTTCTACAAATTTACAAGCTCAATACAACAAAACACATTTAGAACTAATAGACCAATGAAAATTCTCCCTAAGAAGTCAGTTTTGATTCCTAAAGGCATTGTTTACATGTTACAAATTGAAGAAGAACAGGAGAAATTTGTTGGATTAAAATATACTTGCACAGGTCATTCCTTACCATCATGATTATCAGCCAGTACGGAAGAATGAATGCTTTAACAGAATAGCCCCATTCCATAAGGATACTCATGCAAAGATGTAAAGGGTCGAGATTGCATTCCTGGTTATTGGCCAATAGGCTGGGTGGAGAATGTACTGAAAATAAAATGTTTCGTTGGTTTCTCGTTTCTTGCTTCAAAGTCTCCAGGGGCTGCTTTGTTGGAAACCCTATTTTTCTCACTTTTTTTAAGCCAGAGGCAAAATAATTCATGAGTCTGAAAGCAACACATTTTTTTCAGGATTCTCAAACTTTCAGACAATTCTAAAACTATTGGGATACTTCCTAAGAACTCTATCAAACAACTATGATTGAAAAAGAACAATTCACAAAGAAATTAATCAGAAATTATTTTTATTTTCTATTTTGATAGCCAATTGGCAAAATCTAAATGTAGGAAAAAATTGTACATATTCTCAGATAAATATTCTTTTAAACTCTGATGTGGCACAGTTATATGATAGCTATGAATAAGAACTCTTTTTTTGCCTTACATTTGACCTCTTAGTTATACCAAAGATGGACTTAGCTGGGGGCAATGGCATGGTAAAACAAAGTACACCAATTTAATGTTAGTCAGGTTAGAGAAACATTGGGATCCCATTGGGTATAACTACTCTGTCTTGAAAGACATCTAGAATGTAATCTCATGGAGGGAAGCCGTTTATCTGGCATGTTCTCATGTGGTCACCATTTCTAGCATAGCTACTCAATAAACACTGGACAAAGTTATTAAATGAATGAGAACTACTCATCACTTTCAGCAACATAGATCCTGAATGACAGACCATATGAGAAGAATACAGATTTCTAAGCCACCTTTTTGTTGTAAACTTCCAGTGTTCAGCCTTTTCTACAGTATTTGCCCAGTCAGTCTAAAGAAAATTACTTGAGTGGATGGGAGTGAGGGGTAAGATGAATGCAGTTTTCTAATCTTCCTATTGTAGATTTCTCTCAATTTGCCATAACCTAGGGATGGATTACACTAAATTTTGCCCAAATAGGAGATGTGTAACATAAAATAATAGCTAAAAACTGCTGAATATTTCTGGAGCATTTACACTGTGTATTTTTTTCTACTCACCTGGCCTTCAGTGGAATATCAATTTAAATATTTTTATTAACTTCTAAAATCAATGGAGGTAAGTACTAAAATAATGCAATTTTCAAGAAGATTCTGTCATAGGTCTGTCAGTAAAGTATAGCTTTTCCCCTTTCTTTATCTACTTCAAACATACTAAACTGTTCTGCACTGAAATGCAATTGATTTTTTTTTTTAGTATTCATTATCTTGGGGGTATACTAAAAGGTATTTTTATGCCCTTACTCACACATAGATGTCTAATACATATATAAATACATTCTACCTGATCTACAAATAAACATTTGTTCCCATGTTAAGATCCCTATGGAAATGGCCCATTCTACTACCAACAGGTGAAATCTGTCCAATTGAATATAAAAACATGATTCAGGAGTTTAAAAAAAAATGAAACTATTAAGCTACTCTTTTAAAACCCAAAATAATGCTAATCTTTTTAAGAAAAGATTTAGTATATTAACAAGATAGTGAGTTAAATTAATAAGAATTACTTCATTGAGTTAAAATACAGGAATAAGTAATTTGTTTTGAGCTTAATACAATCAACTTTTATTAACTTCATTATTTTAAAGTTCTGAATAAGTTTTCCTCTATGCCTACAAAGGCTTCTATATGCCTACTGGTAAATGAGTAATGCATTTACAAATGTGCTGTTTTCTAGACAATGTTGGAAAAACAGGCTGACTTTATTTTCATAGAACTTACAGTGAGATTAATTCACCTCCAAATTTATATTTAGATATTAATTTAAAACTGACTTTTAATTATTTATTTGATCAATTTAAATGAGATTTTTTTAAACACCTTAGAATCCTAAATTGATAGTAATTCATCCTCACTACTTAAAATTGCTTTAATACTAATACATACGGTTTTTTCACAAGATTCTTTGCCTTGAACATGAATTGTCACAGCCAAAGAATTCATCAGCTGATGGTCAGCCTACTAGAGATGAGTCTGTCCACACTTAAATAGTACAGTACTTGAAAAATAGAATAGTCTGCTATGAAAACCATAACTTTCTAAATAATTTTCCCAGCAAGACAAAATAAAGTCAACTCTCAATAATTCCTACTAATGGGTACAATGAAGTGAAATGCAAACTTTATCCAAATCTCCATTTTGGCTATAGTTTTCAACAAGCTGCTCTACACAAACTCTATTAGGTGCTGCTATTTAACAACAAAATCAATATTTTTTGTTTTAATTTCAGTCTCCTCCCTCTGATGGAAGTGTTAATGATTAATGAAATGACTTTGAGCTATTGGTTGAAGAAAGTTGAAATGAAGGTTATACTGAAAAGCTGAAAATTGATTACAGAAAATACTTCACTAATGATTTTTTTTTTTGGTTCTTTGGGCCCCAAGACCTAATTACTGTTTTTACTTTGTGCTATTTTGTTTCTTTAGGATTGTATTGATGCCTGATTTAGAAATTCAGATGGATAAATTAAAATACACTATAGCTGCAAATTATTTTTAAGTTTGAAATTAACTTAGTTATTTAAAAAAATAATAATAAATAAAAAGAGAATGTATAGCCAAAAGATATTATACCCATAGATTTTAACTTAATTTTGACATATATTCTCTGAAAGGCCAGTTAAAACAGATATTGTAGCTCATGTTATTTTTAGATGTAGTGTAGGTTTGGAAATAATTAAAATGTTACCTTTGCCAAGTAATTCCCAATGTATCCTCACTGGCACTGGGGTATAAATGCCTGCCGTTTTGATTCATGGTCCAGTCACAAATCCTCAGCTGTCAATTGAAACCTAGCAGTCAGATATGGATCGAGCAGTACTACAGTTTTTAGTATTTAAATGAATACATGCAAACTAGTACTGTACATGGCATAAACCTTACTTTCCCAAAAGGTAACGTTAAAAAAAAGAAAAGAAAAACTTATTCTGAAAAGCAAAATTCCTAAAGATTGTTTTAGATAAGCTACTTTAATATGTTCCTCTAGTAATTAAAGCATTCAAGAAAAAGTTGTGCTTAGAACATAACCATTAGCCATTATTAGAGTACAAATTGAGCTGAAATAAAAGAAAATGTTAATGTTCAATAGTGATATATTTTTTTTAGAAAGAAAATCAGAATGCTTTGTATCTATGCAACATTCTAAATAGTCTGCACTAAGGTCAAATAATCATTAACTTTAAGCATGCATTTTGCAAACCATAGAAGACATGCAATTTATAGGAAAAAGTCCCCACCTTACACGCATTCTCCCTATCTCCAATTAAGAAGCGTACAGGTATTTGGCAAGTTTAGGAGTTTATTAATTTAGTGTTACTGAAAGTGACACGACTTAGAAAGAGGTGATAAGAATTTCTAATCTTATTATAAACTCCAAGGAATAGAATTTAAGGTACTGCATTACATTTAAATAAGAGTGAGGAATGCACTCAATGCAAGCTGAAACAAATTCTTCCCAGGTCTCCAAATCATCAGTTCTGCCCTTCAGAGACTATTCATGTAACCCTATATAGCTCTGTTTGTTTAACAGCTGCCCTACAGTGCTAGCAGATTTATTGAAAAGATATACTGCTTATTTTTATGCCTAAGAAAGTAAACTTATCTGCCTTTGTGGAAGAAGAAAAAATGCTTCAAAATTATGGTTTTTAACCTTTAGGTGTCCATGTTGCAAAGAAAGTACATCTTGCTTGATACAGCATTTTTCATTATAGAACATGACATTTACAGTGATTAACTGCAGAAAATGTTTATTGTTTTTCCATGAAAAGTTTAAGTGTGCTTAGGAGATGCTGATTATGGCCAGTCATTTTCAACTTAAATGAGTTGTTTTAGGGTTTTCTAGATTAGTTTGTACTAAAACACAATTCTGAATGTTGAAATTTTTACTATATGATATAAGATTCTTCAAGTGAAGCTCTGAGTAATGTTAGTTTTTAAAGAGTTTCAGGGTTCCCTCAAACCTATTTTAGTGATTATTTTTTAGAAGGTCAAAACACTACTGCCAAGATCCCTACTACTATGCTACTAATGTCTTAATATTTCAGGGGGAAAAAATCATTTCAGTCATCCATGTGACCAGTCACGTGAGGATATAGACCCTGTGAACAGGCCACCAAGCCATGTAAAAATTATATTAACCTGAAAAGGAAATATTTATTCCTAAAAGAATACTTAGAAATATATTTAAATGTCCAGTACTATATATAAACCAGAAAATGTGTGATAATTTAATTATATATGAAAAATGTAATTCTGACAGTTTGAAAAAATTAGAAAAAGAAAACCCAACATTTTCTCACTTGGTTGTAGCATGTAAGTATATCTCTATATATTGAGTGTTTCCTTTATTAAGTGTAGTTCAGAAGGTTAAATGCAACTGTTGTTACCTTCAACTGAAATTTAATGTCTTAAGTCTCAGTAATGGGAATATTTTTACCCAAACAGAGGGGGTGGAGTGGGGTAAGCTGTTTTATGGTGTGCTTTTCCCCCCCAAGGTAATAAGTATTATGACCTAAGGAAGATATCACCGATTTTTAAAAAATCATTTATCTCCAAATATTTTGCCAAGAAATTGCCAATTAAAACATATGTGTGCATGTGTATACATTTGTTTTTGTTTGGTTTATGAAAATATGTAAGATATTTTCATAGGTTCTTGATTTTATATCTGTTTATCTTTCTATCTATTTGGAAATTCTGAAAAATTTTCCTAAAAATTTTTCCTAATGAATTCTACAAATTCTGATCTTTACATTAAATACTAGACTAGAATGACCCTAAACAAAACCATGAAGTTACTTCTCTCCAAGAGAAACAAGTTGTGGAAATAAAAATGAAGGTAACCTTTGTGGAGAAGAGATTATTTCATCTCAGCATATGTGATAAAGAAGAGAAAAACCAGGCATAATCTGGAAAAGCAGATTTCAAAGAATCCAGAGAAAAGATAGGAGGAGTCCATTGCTAAAAATTCATAGAGGAAGACAGAACAGGAGAAATGGTAAATTTTTAAGAATTAAATTCTGAAGACACAAAGAGAAACAATTTCAATATGGAGAAATAAGAAGAGATATCTGAAGAGACCAATGAAAGGCACAGACCACTTTAGATTTCTAAAGATCAGAATGAATTGAGGCTGGCAAGAAAAGATAAGAACATCAAAAGGGGTTGGTTCATTTACCTAAACTGAATCAGAAGTGGATTAAGGCAAGGATAGTATTATTCTTTGACCAAAGAGAATCACAAGTTTCTTCTCTAATAGAATAGCTGGAAAGGAGCAAAAATGGCTAGAAGGTCACAAACTACATTTACCCCAGGATAATGAAAAAAAAAAAACAACAACAACAACAAAACAAAACTGGAGGATATAATTATTGAATCACCACTGCTGATCTTTGGGGGAGGTTCTATAGACCTAGAAAAGGGGAAATGTCCTGATTTTCATAAAAGAGAAGAGAGAGTAGAGTCTAAAAACTATCAAAAAGTGAGCTTGACTTCAATTTCTGAAAAAATCTAAAAAGCAGGGGTGGCTAGGTGGTGCAGTGAATAGAGCACCAGCCCTGGAGTCAGGAGGACCTGAGTTCAAATTTGACCTCAGACACTTAACACAAAAAACTAGCCATGTGACCTTGGGCAAGTCACTTAACCACAATTGCCCTACCTTCTCCTCTCCAAAAAGAAAAAAAAATCTAAAAAGTGTTATTAAAGAGATGGTTAGTGAATAGTTAGAAGGGGAAGAAATGAGAGCAGAGAATCAGCACAGATTCATAAAGATTGTGCCAAACTAACCTTATTTCCTTTGTAGTCAAGGTTACTAGGTATATTAGAGGAATATAATATACTAGGTATATTAGAGGAATGTTAAAGATATCATTTACCTAGATTTTTAAAAATATGTTTGACAAAGTCTCTCTGATGAAGAAGATGGACAGAAGTAGGATAGATAATCAAGAGAATATAGAATTGAACGAATGGCCAAGTCCAACAAGCAATGATGGGATTTCATTATGGAAGGAGTTATCTAGTGGAGTACCCTTGTTTTGTCCAGCAGTTTATAAAGGCAAAGATGGCATGTTTATCACATAGCCCCTTAAGAGTAAGGACCATCTGTATCCCAAGCACTTAGCACAGAGCTTTGTACACAGTAGATACTTCATATATGTTTGATGGATTTCAATGAATGGCACAAAACTAGAAGGGATAGTCAGTCAACACACTGAATAACAGAGTAAGGATCCCAAAAGTTCTTGGCAGTCCAGGACACTGTACCAAATCTAACAAGCTGAAATTTAATAGCGTTCTATATCTGGATTTGGAGTAACAAGACCTGGGTTTGGATCTTGGTTTTGCTACTTAGTTCTTGTGCAACCCTGAATAAATCATATCCTTTCTCTAGGCCTCAGTTTCCTCATGTAGAAGAAGAGGTAGATGGCCTCTAAAATCCCTTCTAATTCTGATCTTATGATCCCTAGGTCTTATACTTGTGCCTCAAAATAAACTTTCCAAGTACAAAATGGGGATGGGGTCACTAGATAGCAATTAGAAAAAAAAATCTGGAGTCTTTAGTAAGCTCAATAGATGTGATTAATGTGATTTGGCAGGGAAAAATAGAAGATAAAACACTAAAGTCACCAGAATCTTTAAGAGAATGAGAGTTTCCAAAATTATGGAGGAGATAATCCTGTACTTGGATCTGTTCAGACTACATCTGGAAGATTGTCTTTAGTTCTGGGCACAAGATTTTAGAAAGGAAACTGATAACTTGGGATATATATTTTTTCCAGAGGTGGGTGACTAGGATGTTTAAAAGACACATACCACATAAGGTTTAGAAGAAGGAACTGAAGATGTTTACCCAAAAGAAAACTCAGGAGAAATGGCATGAAGGGGTGGGAGGAGAATTATAGCTGTCTTCAAGGAAAGAAGGACAGTGTTATAGAAGTGCTCTTGTCTGCCCCAGGGGTCACAATTAAGAGTAACAATGGATGAAACTAGGGGGGAAAACTATTATCTCAATTCCATGTTTCTAAAAAGTATAATGGGATGTCTTGGGAAAGTAGTGGGCTCTTACTCACTGTGGGTCTTTAAGCAAAAGTTAGATGACCACTTGGGTAAACCATAGAAGAGTTGCTCTCAAAGTAGGATCTGGGGACCATTGGGGGTCCCAAGAGCCTTTCAGGAGTTATATGAGGTCAAAATTATTTTCCTAATAATGCTAAGAAATTTTAATTTCTAATATGATAAATATAGTTACAACCCACACAAAGCACTTTTGGGAGTCCTCAATAACTTTTAAGAGTATTAAGGGATTATGAGACTAACACTTTTGAGAACCATTGTTGCAAGGGATTCTTATTCAGGTATGGCTTAGATCTGATGGCCTCTGAGGTCCCTTCCAACTCAGATTCTATGATTACTTTTTTTTTTAAGTTTATATTTTATACTCTAGCCTAACATGGCTAAGTGAATGGAAAACATCACTGAGGGGTTCGAATTTAATAATAATAAAACATTTTGACAGGTTCTGAAAGAACAAAAAAGCAAGGTAAATAACTGATGTGATAGGAAATATAATTCACTAAAAGTTTTTCATACTGGTGGATAGTTCTCCTATCAACTATCCAGGATTTTATTGGCCAAAATAATCACATGACAGTCAAATGGATGCTTCAGCATCTAGGGGCTTTTTGTCCATGAGCTTTACATTCCTTTAGAGAATAGTGTCTATTAAATATGTGGTATTACCAAAATTGTAATGAGTTTAGAAAAGTTATTTTCTCCTGGGCTTAATAACTGATCTCCAGTGAGTCATGTATGATAATAATAGGAGAGGGGGGAGTCCTTAGTTCTATTCATTTTTAAATTATTGTATCAAAAAGCTCAACATAATAGAGATTAAATAGGCATTTTTCCTGTAATATTTTAAGCACAAATTTTAAGGGAAATGTAAATAAATTTAATTTTAATTTTTACCACAAGTTTGACAGGTTTTTAAGTGTTTTTCCTTCCCATAAAAGCTGGAAATCATGTTTTTACAAGTATGAATAAATTAAGAGTACCACATTTCAGGATGGTTTGAGAATTCAGCCTGTAAAATTTAGTGAGTTCCTTCTTTTGTGACATGAGTTCTTCTAACCCATAGGAATTGCTTATGAAAACACACGTCTATATATACAAGCATGCACACATAGCATTACTTCATTCTGGGGATGCTTTAACATTTAGCTAGGTTCTTTAGGAAAATTAGAGCAATTATTGAAATATGATTTTGCCCAGAATCCCAGAAAATAGCACAAAATTCATCCCTCAAAATTTGATATAATAATGATCCCCCAAATTAAAGACCAAGCACAAAAGAAGAAAAGATTGAAATGCTTGAAACCCAACTACACATTAGCATATAGTCCAATCTCTCCAGAAGATGTTCTCAATAGTTCACATAAAACTGGATCAAAGAACAAGGATGGGGGTCTATCTGACTGACAGAAAAATTCTTAGAAAATGAAGGGAGAGACAGTTGTTTGAGTACCTCCAATTAAGATGTCAAGACTTTCAATTACTGTACCACTGGAGTATGTGGGTGTATACGTTGGTGTGTCTGTGATTTCAGAAGTTCAGGAAATAGCTAAAGGCCATCAACAATCAGCAGCATGCTTCTCAACAGATTGACTAGTAAAGTTAGCCCAGAGCATCCTTTTATTTACAAGGGTTCTTCTAGCACATCAAAAAGGTGCTAAATGCTAAACATTAGCCCTGGAATCAAAGAAGTAAACATAAGCACACTAGATCATTTTACATAGAAAAAGGGACAGAACATAGAAGTTAGAGTTCACAGATTTGGGTATAAGTCCCAACTCTACACACCATTACCATGAGAAAGTCACTTTATGAATGTGAGCCTTAGTTTCCCCATTTATAAATGGGGAGTGACAATACCTGCATTACCTACTTCACAAGATTGTCATAAAGAAAGTGTTTTATAAGAACTAATGGTCTTTATAAATGTGTCTCATTAATATTATTCTTTTGCAAATTGGCAGGGTCAACCATACTAACACCATTTAAAAACTTATTAGTCAATCCAAGCAAAATCTATTAATTCATAGACAGTAAATGGTTGTTGGTCAAATTTATAAATGATATATTCTACAAATATTACACTTCTTTGAGGTAAACTGGAAAGCCCAAAGTGGTCCATAAGTTCAATATGAGGCAATAGTGAGAACAGCAGCCAAAAAGCTATTATTATCCCAGGCTGCATTGAAAGTCATAGTGTCCAGGAAGAGTGAGGTGATAATTCCTCTCTGTTCCTCTAGAAAATCTAGAGTACAGTGTTTCTTTATGGCCCCTACACCTTAAGAAAGCTTTTGGTAAACTTACATGTTTCTAGGGGAGGGTAACAAAGTTGGGCAGGGGCCTTGAGAACATCCTTTAGGATGTTAAGCCTGAAGAGCAGACTTGAGGTGGTTGGGATATGAGGAAGACGTGTCATCTATCTCTAATTATCTGAAGGATTGTAAAAAGGAAAAATAGTTAAATCTTGTCTGCTTACTTTCAGAGAGCAGAACTAGAAACAATGGGTAAAAACTATAGAAGCAAATTTCAGTTCTATATAAAGTTTGCTCACAACTAGAGCTATCCCAAAGTAGAATGGGTTACCTTACGAGATAATTGGTTCCTACTCACTAGAAGCCTCCAAGCTATAAACTGGAATATACCTGTTATAGAGTGGACTAGATGATTTGAATTCCTTCCCAGGTTCTGGGATTTGGTGGAAGGGAAAAAAGTATCTAACTTCCTTCAAGCTCTCCAAATTTCCCCAGTTTTTTTGACCTTGCAAGGAATCCCAATCTAAGTTTTAATTAAACCCTTTACTATTAAAGGAGCAGAGATTTTAATTGTCATAGATAAATTTAAATAGTTCCTGAAAGTAGACAACAGGATAATCTGAATACAGTTCTAAAGAAAACACAGTTTTCTCAAAAGTGGAAAAGAAAGGGATACTCAACATATGTCATTGAACCACTGATTTAGTGGAAGGGATCATCTAATCTAGCCCTTTCATTTTAGATGTAGAAAGTGAAGCACAGAAAAGGGAAGTGGATTGCTCATGGTCAAGTAGTGAGTGGCACAGCCAGAATTAGAACTTGGATTCTCTAGTTCAGTCCAATTTCTGTAGCACAGGCTTACAACATATGAAAGACTTCCAGAACACCTTCAGAATCATTTCAAAATTCCACTTCCATCAAGTACCCAATCTATATTTGAACTGGAACAAAAGGATCATATTAAATGAGCCTGTATAATCACACAGCCTCAACAAATGTGACTGTGGATCATCAAAGGAGTGGCATAAAAATGGAAAAAAATTAAAGGATATTTTAAAAAAGTGAGACTGACATTCCTAATTCAAAGAACTAGATTTTGGTTTTCAGGAGACCTCCTGTTAAAGAAAAAGAGACCTGGGTTCAAAGATTAAAGAAAGGCTTTACAGCAGAGTTGAAACTTAGAAAGAACAGAGATGTACTCTCAGTAAAGTGCTTTTTCTTCTCCACTTAGCCTGTTCACATTTACTCTTCACTTTACTCCAAAGAAGTTTTTTTCCCTAAAGACTAAAGCACATATATGTATACATATATGTGAGTGTATGTGTGTATATGTACGTGTACGTGTATATGTATATGTACATGTATATGTATATACATACACACATATTTACAAATGCTCTTATCCTTCTGTGGTTTTTAACTTGGGTCATTTGAAAATAAAATTTCCTGATATGCAGATAATTTTTTTTGTGGCAGCATTTGTTGATTTGGTGTTAGCAAGCTAAAACACTAATTTTTTAAAAATATGAGGAAGTTTTAGTTTTACTTAAAAGTAGGGAAAGGGACTACTTTCATTTTTGTCTTTCTATCCCTGGTATCTCACTTCTAGTAGGTTCTTTTTAAGTTCCTTTTGAGCTGTACAGAATGGAACTCTGT
The DNA here is from genome assembly GCA_011680675.1 of Gymnobelideus leadbeateri. Classification (NCBI taxonomy): domain Eukaryota; kingdom Metazoa; phylum Chordata; class Mammalia; order Diprotodontia; family Petauridae; genus Gymnobelideus; species Gymnobelideus leadbeateri. The sequence continues at coordinate 580,316 of WOXC01011224.1, forward strand.
TCAACCTGATGATGGTCTCTATAATTCTCTTATAATCCATGAAGAGAAATGCAAAAATGAACGAATGATAAAAGGCAGACAATGATACATTTTTTTCTAATTTAAGAAAAATCCATATTGAACATTTGCATAGGGCATTATTTTGACTGTAACTTCCTTTAAATGTGTTTCCTTTCCAAAAAGCCTATGTGAAAAGTGACCTCTTATCCATTTGCATACCTCCCTAGTGGTCATGTGAGATGGTTTTACGTCAAGTTGTCAATTATGATAACACACACAATAAGAACAGGCCAAGTGTTGATAGCCTATTTCCTGATTTTACTGAAAAGTTCTGTTTGAGAGTCTGCTTGGATCTTTTTTTTTTTTCCAAAATCTCTTGCCTCAAGTAACAATACTACCTTTACAAGTAGTTTTAAAACTCCAGGCTCTTCCCTGCTCCTTCCCATTCTAGAGTGGTCATTTGTGTTTATATTTTCCACAATAAATGGCATAAAAGGGGATTTCCACTAAGAGTTTAACTAAATGATGCATCTAAAAAAAAATCAACTTCCTACTTATCCTGTTTCTGAAAAAGGATACATTTTGTGGATAGGAAATTGCAATTTCAATGAAAAAACCTTTCTTTGTTTGTTTCAAGAATCTACCTAATGGTTTTGCAGTGATTTGTTTGTAAGCTAGCCCAGTGAAAGAGATCACAGCACTTAATCATCATGCATCACATGTATCATGCCCAAACCCAAGCACTAGTGAAATCCATGCAATTATAAGTAATGCAAGGATCTTAAATGAGCAATAGCCCCTCAGCCATTAACTCTATTATTAGATAGCAATACAGTTATGAGAAGATTATTTGAGAAAATTAATATGATGCTTCTATACTAAACTTGACTTCCCACATACTCTATCTAAAAGCTCAAAGCTGTCTTGAAAATTAAGTCAATGTTTTCTGATACTTTGGAGAAGCGACCTTTTATTTTTAAATAGGAAGCTTCTTCACTTCAATGTCTTTACTTCTAACTTGCAACAATATAAAACACATCTGTTCCCCACCCCCTCATTGGGCAAGATTAATGTTAAGAATTTATGGTTAAATTATGATTTGAGACTTAAAAATTAATGTAGATCATCAAATTTTCTAGGTAATTTTAATGATGTTACTAAGCAGTCTACAGTGTCAAAGATTCAAGGCCTACATTTAGCCAATTCATTATGAAGTAGACCAGTTCCATAAATAACCACACTCATTCATGTGACTTCTCTCATACTATCTATTAACACTATTCTAGTTGAATTGTACCTAAAAGTATTACTGTCTTTCCAGTACACCATATTTTTCTATATTATTCCCATTTACTGAGGGAGACACTATTGGGAGAGTACTGTTTCTCCATGCTAAAATTAACAGAATGTCCTCATGAACTATTTAGGGAAGAGAGGAAAAGGAGCGCCTTGCCAAACTGATTTGAAGTCAGAGATAGTAGATCTTCCACTCTTCCAGAAAACTCCCAAACCATAAAAAGACATTTCTTAGCAGAGACTAAAAGAGTTCAGTTTGCAAAAGCAGTATCCATTAGTTCTTCAAGCCACCACACCATCTTCCAAAAGGAAAGTTAAGAAGAAAACAATTCCAATTGAAATTCTCATTGAAAGATTTGATTTAAACCAAGGCTTAATAGAAAACACATTAAATTAAGCAATGACCCTAGAGACAGTCTAGTTCCAATACTTAACAACACTCAAACACTTGTTAAAAGATGAAGGAAAACTTTATAGGAGAGTTCTAATCAACTTGCCATGAGCCATCTTTTACAGTTAATTGGAGCAGATCACTTTTAACAGCAAATTGCTAACATATTTACATACACGTGCATCTTTGTAAGTCAGTCTTACTAATTATGTGACTTTTTTTCTGGAGACTGAAGTCAAATTACATATTTATAATGATATTGGTAATTTTTTTCCCTAACTTGTAAATAGCTGGCATTTCAAGGCCATTAGGTAACAACCTCAATTGGCAATGACCATTGTAAGAGAGCTTGCACAGATTTGCAATTAATGTATGTGCGCCTACCAATGTAACAAGCTAACATCTTTAAGAGCATATTTTTCAAAGTATTTAGATATGAAAATGTAAATGTATTACTCTTACTGGTGATATATGCTCTTATTCAGTGTTAGATTTAGTGTTTCCCATCTCAATTCAAGAATCCCAGACATTCTGGGTGTTAGAAATTGATATAGTTCTACCTAACTATAATTGTCTGGAAAGATTATTTATAAGAGAGTCACAAGTATCCAACCAACTTAAATTTATTGTTAACCATAATTTATGTAGGCTACATTATAGTTCTTTTTAGGTAAAAATGGAACACTCAATAATACATGTCAATACTTTTCATAACCTGAAAGGATAAATCTTCATCAAGTCCCCTGCAATGAAGTAAAGAATGTACCTGTGACAATATTTATTCTTAAGGGGTCAATGTATATTAAAGGGTATGGTGAATGTTTAAAAGACCTCTCTGAGACTAAAAACCACTGGCTCTCTAATTTTGAATTTCTCCCAGCTAATATAAAATGATTGATTGCCTTTATTTCATGTACCCCTTGATTTTCCTTTTCATTCATCATGATGTGCTTTAAACCAAATGCATTTAGAACCTGCTGTTATTAGAGTGGTCTTTTTAAAATCTTTGTAAAGTAATGAAAGAACATAGTAAATCAATCTCATTTCTGCTGTAGGAAAAAGTAACCTTTATTCTATTAAATCATTTAAACTATTTCTTTTTTCCCTACTAAATAATAAATATTACAAGTTCATCTCTAAGATCCTTTTAGAAGTTAAAAGGTTAAAAATAGGCCCAATTAATTAGAATCTTTTAAAACATACATTATAAATGATAAACAGAAACTAATTTTATGCATGCTTATTATGAATTTCCATGAATTGGGTTTCTGAAATGCTTGCAACAGTACCAATTTTTCTATCACATAGGGAGAAAATGATCTATATGCTATTTTAAATTAAACTGAATTATGGAGATAAAACTCATATAGTCTCCCTTTAAGGATCTATGTATGCCATACATATGAGGAAAACCAACCACATTTAACTAAACTAGATACTATCCCTACTGTAAATCCTTAATTTTAGGATGTTCACTCAATATGAGTGGTCAATGATAAAAAATATGTTCTGGAGATCAAAAATTAATAGATAAATATTTCAAAGTATAATGTTGAGCTTTTGCAGTTTGGTGATTTTCTAATAATGGTGACTAATTTCTTATAATTTATCCTGAAGAGATGAGAAAGGAGAAGTATTTTGCAGATTAATTAAGGCCTGATTATCTGGTCACAATCATGTGAAACGTCAATGTGAGTAATGAACACAGCCAACAAAGAAACTGAGGCAATTAGGTTGGCATGTGGGTTACTTATAATTCTAAATACATGGAATCAGTGTGACCAAATTCTAAATGTGCTTGGGAGCAAAAGTTGAGACTGTGGAGGCACTTTATTATGAATTCAAAAATTAACTGGAAATAAAAAATGCAAATCCCATGACAAAAGTATTTCTGAAAATATGTGAAGTGATTTTGAAAAGAACAAGTTTTTAAATCTATAAACCCTGCATATGTTTAAAAATACAATGAACACATACATTTGTCAAATAGAACCATATTATAGTAATTATAACACATTTCATATTACAGCAATTTTAGAGGTGAAAAAAAGCAACATACCAGAGAATTATGCTGAAAAGCCAATGGCTGGCAAAACCACTAATTATTATTTGGTATTTTCATAACTGTGTACAGATGTTTTCATTTAGTTCTCACTGTTGTTTTTTTTTTCTTTCAAATTGGCAAAACGTCAAATATCTTGAATAAACTCTCATCTTTATTATTTTCTCTGAACTCTGCATGTGGTGACCTTTAATATATACAGTCTGCCACCTTGGCCTTCAACTGTATGGGACTAGAGAATTCCACATGTAACACATTTAACTAGGTCAGAACAAGTACAGACAATGAAGGCCTAATTGAAAATATAGTTGGCATGAGCACCAAATCATGTGTGTGTGTGTGAGTGTGTGTGTGTGTGTGTGTGTGTGTACATCCACACACAGAGAGATATGTGTATAAATGAGTTAAAAGCGTTTCTCTTTCAGAGATTCTGAAATAGTCTACTTTTCCCCTAATAACATATCCTATGCTATCAATGTCCAACTGCTCTGCTGTCAGCATTTTAGAGTAACAAACACAATCATCATATAGTTAAGTTCTAACTTGTTTGGATTTATTTCTGTTACATTATAACTAGGCAAAGTGTGATTTCTATATTTATATGGCCCATGCTTTTGACTGTGGCTAATTTGTTTATAAGCCACCATTAATCCTGGCTGTATATTTTCACAGTTTGGGTAAACACTTCATTTGCATTAAATTTACAGCATTAATGAGATGCAAAATTTAAAATGCTACTTGAAACATAAATGATGTAAAAAAGCAGAACAGAAAAAAAAAGTGTCTTTATCACATCTCAAATCAGAAAGCCAATTTAAACTTATTAAAATAGGAACAATGATGTCTTGTACTGAGAATTTGTTTTCATAGCTCATCTTTTGCAAATAAAGTATGAAAATGAAAATCTTAACATCTGGAAAATGTGAAATAACTCAGAACTCAAAATTTGTACTGCTTATGCTCTAATTAGCTTTGAAATAATTTTTAACAGGTTTGTCCTCTGAATGCTTTAAGCAAATACCCATCTAACCAAGAAATGTCACTTTACCTGAACCACTAAGAATTATTGATCCTACAATAATATATACTCCAAACATGAAAACAAATCATGTGCCAGTTTAAGGAATTTTGTTTAGAAGTATGAAACAAAAAAAAAAAAGAAAGCATTTTGGAATATGAAATAATAATTTTTTTGTCTTAGTCTTCCCATGAAAAATACTAAATGCATCAGAATCCCATTCTAATCCCAGATTTGAGTGGCAGCATGTAAAAAGGTATTGTTGCAAAAGCTTGGCTATATCATTACACCTATGTGAAACTTGCCCACCTGTTGCTGGTGTAGGAAGGATGGGTCTCTTGGGCTTAGTCCCACATATCGATTGGCTTGAGATGTGCCTGAGGCTGTGTAGGCTGATTAAGGAAGAACAAAAACAAAGATAAAAATCGTGAACTATCAGAAAGAACACCCTGTCCATGTATAAGAAACCCAGACAAGTGGGATTTGTAATTAAAAAAAAAAAGGTGCCTCTACATTTCTCTTATTTAGCTTGAGTGTGTTTTAACAACCAGTAGAAGAGAAATGATGGTTGATTTTGAATCAACTGTCCAAAAAAAAAATCTATGCCAGGAAGCCAAATTCTACCATTTGTTGTGGGCATGGCACACTCACTTGTTCCATCTTCAGTGGGGCATACTCCTCAGTAGATGGTTCATTTCCCTAGCTAAAAAGGTTTTATCTGAAATAACTTAGCTAATGATGGCATCACCAATAATGTTCAGTGGTACTAATATATGTGAAAATAGACTATGAATCTGTCAGGAAAAAGTGAGAACTTTTACTAATTTTAAGCATGATGTGCTTGAAAATATGGCATAAGAAGTTTTTCTTTAAAGGAAAAGGGAGTCTGGTTGTTGTAATCACATACATGAAGAAGGGAATTAACTTTTATTGTGCCAGATTGCATGAAACAGCTTGGTATGGTTATATCACATAAAAATCAGCTTAATTTTTAGGCAAAATTTGGTTTTAAGTAAATTTTTAAAAAGTAATTACTTTCCATACCCTCTTCAGGACAAAAAGTAAATTTCTTGCAACTTTTCCAGGAAAAGTTGGTGGCACTTTTTTTTTTAGACATGGCCCATAGACATTTAATATACATGTTGACTACTAATAAAAATTCCCAAATTTATATTTAGAATTATGTCTTACCTGAATTAATTTTATCTCATATATTTCTCTCTAAGTACTTTTAGTATAGAATGAACATATCACAGTTAATTTTCCCTTTTTCTTAAAGATTTCTTTTCAGGCTCTCCGGGTAAAAGTATGAATGTATCTTAATATTCCTAGCACTGAGCAATTACATTTTTCTATGTCAGAATTAAGATGAAAAGGAAATGTTATTATTATTGTTATTGCTATATAATGACTCTTGTTTAGAAGGTTTTAATCAAAGATATTTTCAAATGATATAGTAATATAAGTTTTTTATAATTTAAAATCATTGGCTTTATGATTATCAAGCTGATTTAGGGAGGACTAAACGATACTTCTCATAACATTTATATATTTATAATAATATTTATATTTATAACTTATCAGAATCAACAGAATCAGAGAGGTGGATAGGGCACTGGTCTTAGAGCTTGCCTCTATCACATATTGGCTTTGGCACCCTGATCAAATCACTTAACACCTCAGGGCTCCAGACCTGCATTTGAAGAAGAAATTTCCTCATCCAAGAGTTACTTACATCTCTGCATTCAGAAGCCTGATATCTATCTCTATCAAAATCAAATTATGTCCCATTAATTTATAATGGTCCCCAATAAAATAATTTAACCACATGGGGATTTCACAAATATAGAATGTGCTTAATACTTTTTCTTAGTTCAACCATTTGAATAATTTTGAATGTGCATCTAAACAATTCTATTGTTTCTTGATTTGATTTTCTGTAACTAATTGTCCATGATTATGAGGCACCAGTTAGCACCTTTGAGAACATCAAGAAATTGAAGCTATTTCATGCTCTTTACTCATCCAAGATTCTAGTGACATGCAGCACGGGATGAGAAGCCGCACATATCCCATTATATATTCCTACCCTGAAAATACCAGAAATACATTTTTGGATTGTGTCTTTATTCCTTTCCTTAATGCTCAGAATTCCTTACAACCATCTTATTTTCAGTAACTTTGCTGATTTTATTATCAATGAAATAACTCATTTCTTGCTAGGCAATGGATATTATGAACATAGAGCCACAAAGGTTTTTGTTTAAATAAACTAAAATCACTTATATAAATTTTTCTTATTCAGTGGCAAGGAATGGAAAGATACAGCCATTTTTATAGGATCAAGAAAGCACTGAATCAGAGCATATTTTTTTCTTTGCCATTTTAACGGCTGATTCAGATGACCTCATGGTCATGTAGTTCCATGGACAATGTGAATTAAACTGATCATCAACATGGCTGAAAACAAAACAACAAAAATTAATAATTTTATATCTCATTTGGTCATAACCTATAGACAAGACCTAAATAACAACTACTAAGTAACTGTGAGTGATATTAGTTATTAGTTTGGGGCAGAAGGTTCTGGGATCATGTATGGAGGCATTAGGCCCTTAATACCATCACTACTATTGTGTATAACTTTTAAGGTCTCCTTGAACTTATATTTCAAATACCTTTGATCCCATTGGTTCTATAGTACAGGTATTAGAGAAATATGCATTTGAAAATTTAGGTCCTGTTGCTTTATCGTACATAATTTTTGCAGCTAACTTTGGCTATGTAAGAAATTATACCCAAGTTTTACTAGACCTCTTTAATGTTTGCTTTCATGGAAGTACTCACTAATGTAGGGTCTCTAGCAACAAAAAGGTCAATAAACATTAATGACTACACAAGTATACCACAAGACTACAGGTATTCACTATCCACTTTAGGGATTTCTTGTGCAGAGAAACAAAGTCTAAGTCATAGGTATTTTTGAGGTGCTCCCTCAGAATCCTTCCTGATTTACTGCTTCCTACAAAGAAGCTTCCACTATTGTCAATTACAGAAAAGGGACAAATGATGCCCTTTCAAACAAATGATATCCTTTTATCCCATCTGAAATGAGGGACAGAAGTGTTATGACTTCTCTGTATTTTCACATAGAAATTATTAACAGCATTGGGATAACGCTGATTAGGAAAAAAAGGACGGTCCTTGAAATTAAGAAAGATATGCAGTTATAGGGGAGCACATTCATAACTTGCTTGAAGGATAGGATCCCTCTCTCTCTGATTTCTACAGCACTGACTATAGTCTCCAAGTCACTATAGAGCTGGTGTTCTGGATAGAGCCAGTTGAAAATGAACTTGCTGTCTATTTCTGAGCTCATCACATGAAAAATAAGGCAAGCATGTGGTCACAAAATTTATGGATTACATAAATTTAGTGGCTATATTTTTTGTCATTTCAAAGGCCAGTCATGCTAAACAATATGGTATTTGATGTACCATGATAGGCAATCAAAGGGTTAAAAAGCAAACAAAACAAAAAAGACAGATAATGAAAGTGCAGGTAGCTTACTTGTGCCTAATATAATGGACTTAAATTTCATTTTCGTGTTCTCTACATTGTATGTGTATGCTTTTTTCTAATAGTGACATAAGCTTCTGTTATATGAACATGCAATTCTCTTATAGTGGCACTGACTCAGTCTGCTTTAGTGAAGGGGCTTTGAACTTCTATAAGAAAGCTCACTGAGTAACAATGATCTAACTTCTTGGGAAGTGATTGAAAAACCTTTTAGGCTGAGTTACGATACTCAGTGCTAGTTCAATGTTCACCTTGAACCAACAGGCATGTTTTGTTATTTTTTTTTTGATAGATGTTTTTTCAAATAAGTATGCTTCTCCCTATTCAAAACTGGTTGAGATGTCACAATGATTATTCACATGACATGAGGCACTGTCTAAAATCTGATAAGGGAGAGCATTTATGGCCAGATCACAAGCCTGTTAGTTCCACAAATGAGAAACCTCCATCTGATCAGGTAACTGGAAAAATTGCCTTGTTTTCCACCTTGGATCGGAAATCCAATTGAACCTTCTTCGATGGACATTTCTCATTTCCTACAGAAATACTTACTGGTTGCTGTAGGTGAAGCTGCCTCACCTTCAGTGGATGTAGTGATGGGTTTAGTATCTGTCATGGTCAGGGTCACAGGTCGCACTGCACTGTGATGGGGAGAGGGTGCCAAAACTGGAGTGAAATGGCCGGGCACTTTCCCTACTACTTGACCACTGCTGTTGGGCTACAAAACAAAAACAGAACACGCCGCATGAAATAATCCAGCCTGTCTAATTCATAAGTCCATTTAGCACACTCTTCCTTCATGGACCCTCCTCATTGTGTGGAACAGCCATAGAGGCCCCTCGCTCAAGTTAAAAGTCAGAGCACCTAATAAGTGGTTAGTAATAATAAGTAACAGCAGCACTTAAGAGAAGGTTTTCCTCTTCAAAGCACTTTGTATACATTAATTATTCTTTACAACACACTGGAGAGGCAGATAGACATCATTATTCTCATTTAACAGGCCAGAAAACTCAAGAGGAGGTTAAATGATTTGCCCAAGGACAAAATGGAAGTTAGCATCAGTGCTAGAACTAGAACCCAGGACTCTCACTTTGAGCCCTGGCTTGTTATAATGACTTTGCATTTGATCTTCTAGATGAAATTTGCACCAAGATTTGCTTTTCAGACTTTGATGCTAATCATCTAAATGATGATGAGAATATACAAAGGCTCCACTCCAAAGAACACAGTTTCCATTATATTTTCTTCATGCTCATTTTGTCACATGACACAAACACATTCGTCCACACAAATAACAGAAAACAATCTAAGACACAATTGTGTTGCTATCAGGATGTCCCAACATAAGAATAGAAAATGTGGCGCAGAGCTTTCATAGTAGATTTTTGTGAAGGAAATCACAATGCCTGGTCGACAAAAATGATACTAAGTTATCGAAACGGGTCTGGCCTATAATGCATAAACAAAGCTTCAAAGACTACAACTAAAAAGTGTTGCAGTAAAAGAAAGGATAGTCAGCTACTCTACATGCTATTTAGTTTGTTCTTATTTTGATGTGTATAGATATTTACACAAAACATTTATTAACATTTGTGGGAATTACCCAAGTAAATCCCCTATGCTGTGATAGAATAGATATTATTATGTGTGCTTTAGCCCCTGGGTACAAAAATAGTTTCCATGTTAGAAGGCAAAATCCTAAGGGACACACTGATACACTATAATACCAGAACATGTTTTTCTGGACAGAGAATGCTATTTTTGTTCATACCCAAGATAGAATTCTCTACTACATTAAATCCCTAACAATTTTATAGGATTTTATTCTCCAAAAATACTTAGCTTTTCTAATCCAAAATTATCCAAAGAAAGATGCAACCCTTATTAGCAGGCCTATCTAGCTACCTATACATATAAACTACATATAAATATTTTATCCCATAAAAAAAGATGAAAATCTAATAAAGCTCAAATATTTTTACTTTTAGCCATAGCTGAATCTTAAGTTAGGCTCCTCAGCTGTTGTATCATTTTTTCCCTTGAAAATAAAATGAGGTACTTGAATATCCTGACTGTTCATCACACATAATTTGGAGTATTTAACATTATGTCAGGAAAATTGCCCACCATTTTCCCCTGTGGAAACCTATGGGAGAGTTATATATTTAAACTAATTTTACTTAAAATGTTCCATTGAATAGCAAGGCTGTCTCACTATAATCAGTATAGTGGTAATATAATTAATTTCAAAATTGCTGTGGGGAGTACATGGCATCTCAGTTGCTTATCTTAACAATCTAAATTAGTATATTACTGAACTATATTGGGGAAGAACCACTTATTGTAGGAAAATGCTAACTGAGTAGCCATTATTTTGATTCCACTTATTATAGGAAAATGCTAACTGAGTAGCCATTCTTTTGAGTCCACTTATTGTAGGAAAATGCTGAGTAGTCATTCTTTTGATTCCACTTATTGTAGGAACATTAAGTAGCCATTCTTTTGATTTCTAAAGAAAAAAATGAACTAATATCAGGAGATTCCTTTTGCAAAACTAGGTTGAGCCAAAAACAATAGATGAAATATTCCTAATAGATATTTGTAGTTGCTATAAATATGTGGGGTAAAATTCATGTTTCCATCCAAAAAGCAAAAGTCATTGGGTTAAAAGCCCATTGTTATATAACAAACTTTTTCTAGTAACTGAGCATTTTAGTGAGTTTTTTTTTCCTTAAAAACAATAACAACAACCCAGAAAAATGTTATTTTTATCCCTGTTGTCAGGTTGTTCTCTGTGCAATAATCAAAGACCCAGACCCCTATGTTCAATAACACCTACCTGCAAAGTGACAATAATGTCAAGGAAATGCTGGACAGACTATGGCAGTAAGTGCAGTGCTCAATCTGCAAAGCTTTCCCCACTGGAACTGAATCACGTTCCAAGGTCAGTGACACACATTTACCTAATTTAAAGTTTACAGAAAGTGACAAAGAGAAAGAAATCCGAGCCAACACAGGCAATGATATCGCGTGGTTTAGGGTCCGCAGGAAGGAGAAATATTGTTCTGTTTTCTGCTAGTTTAAAAGGGCGAAGCTGCACCATAAAACTGATCTTCTAAGGATGCCAATAGGTGAACCTCCTCATTGCTGCTGCTAAAAGGAGAGCGACTCCTCTCAGGAGAGTTGACACAGCATTTTGGAGGGATTATCCTGCTCAGCACATTGGTTCCATTATACAGTACTAAAACCCCTAGAAAGCATTAAAAAAACCTGAGACGAGAGAGTAAGACACTTCTCTTAGAAGCTAGATAGAGCTTTACCTTGAAAATGGGAAGAAAAGCAGGGAACAATATAGGCAGATTATCGCCTAATCTGCCCTCTTAACATATAAAAAAATTGAAATGTAAGTAAAACAAGCACTGAATAATTAAAGAAATGCATAACACTAAGGGCCTGATTTTAATTTGCATAATTTTTCCCTTAATAGTGCCTAATTAAGACATCAGTTTTTAAAAAAAAAAAATCCAATGGAACTCTAAGATTTTCCACACTGAATTAACATTAAGGACTTTTAATGGATGTCTTAATTAGACTTTGTTATTCATGGAAATTTTACACAAATTAAAATCAGGCCCTGTGTGCACTGTTCCCAGCTGAGTCTCAGCAAAATGCTCTATGGAACTGAAAGACTTTTAAATCCATGCTTTGACAGCAAATTGTAGTCTTAAACTGATATATACCACAATCCCACGGTTTTTCTTAACTAGCATCAATATTATATCCAATAAAAATAATGTATCATTCGATTTTTTTCACCTAAAACTGAAAATTTCTCTTCAAATTTAAATTTCAAAAACTATACAGCTAGTCCAGAATGTTAGTCCACAGGGTCCAATAATCACTGAATTTTTAAATAGCTCAAAGGAAGATTCATTTACTGGTACTCAAAATACAACTTTCAGTTAAGCCTACAGTTTCATCTGAGTTTTTAGCAAATGAAAAACTGATATTTTCCCTTATTTCTTGTGCTTACATTAAACTGATTTCTTTTTAATTAAAGGATTTTTTTTAAAAATCTAAAAGTTTATATCTATACCTTCGATTATCATTTTAACAACAATTTTAACACAAACGTTCCTAAATCTCACCAAATTCATTGAAATGGGCCATAGTTAGACATTTTGAATGGGGGCAGGGGGGTTCAGATACCAGACCATACCATCCAAATTACATTACATTCACACTGGAAATATTACCATTATTGACAAACAGCTTTGCCTGAAAGTCTGACCTACAGAAGAAACCACATAGCATTATTATATGCCTATCTAACTGCAAGGGGAAAAAAATGGAAACAAATAAAAACCTTTCTTATATCAAATCCCTAATCCATGACTTTGCTATCAAGAACCACACTGCCTTGTGATCAGGCAGAAATGCATCTGAATTATCTCCCATGATATCAGGGAGGTGATGCCATGACATGCAAGGAAACTGGATTTAAGTGAGAGAGGGCTGTGGACCATCTGAATCACTACACCTGCAGACAATCCCTAAAGTTACTATCAAATGTTTACAAAAGAATAAGCTTGTGTAGCCATGTCACCCATTATTAAATACAGTCATGTCTGTGCAAAGACTTAAATATCCCTCAAACATGGAAAACATTTACACTATGAAAGCTTATTTTAATTCCCTATAGATTGTCTATAAACACAACTCTGCTCTTTTTGTATGTTTATTTTAACATATACCTTGCTATTCCCTGACTCTGTGTCATATACCAGGTATTTCAAAACTGTGAACTGCTCCAAGCTTTTTTGCTAATGTGGTCCCTGCTTAGACTCTCCAGTCAATGAAAATAAGAGAAATTAAACAAGTTCATAACAAATTTTCACTGGTAAGGAAATCCTTTTTACTAATTACCACTCAACCAGATACAAGACAAAAACTTAATGAATCGCTGAACACCTTGCTGAGTTTAGAGTTCAAGAGTCAATTCCATGACAGTAATTACTCTTGTGTCCTAACAATAAGCATCACAGAAGACAGAAAAGGGAGCATGACCATTTTAATATGGTGTTCTCCTGACATTTCTCTGCCCCAATCCCCATCCTCTTTACCTGGCTTGTCTGTGGACTAGATGGGTCATAAGAAGGTACATAATTCTTCAGAGTATCCTGAGGATTCAGGTGAGGAGGATATCTGATTGTGGGATGAGAAAAGTAGCTTGTTGGGGCCGGAGGAAGGATAGCTTGTGCAGGGAATGGCAATGGCGACGGCGACGTTCTGGTTGAGATGACTGGGGGAAAAAATCAAAGAAAAAAAAACTGGTTAAGCTTGAGCTTTCTGGACGTTGTAGTTCCTATTCTCAAATATCAAGTCAGAAAACATGCTGCAGGATGATGATTCAGTATTTTTCAAGACAAAATAAATGCTCTTAAAATACCCCCCTCCCCTTTCTTTTTGTCCGATCTCAGCCTGTCTGGCTCCCCTCCCTTTTCTCTCTCTTCCTATTCTTGCTATCTCTTTATCTTTCTGTGTTATTGTCTCTGGGTCCCTGTCTTTCTCATCTCTCTCCTTTTCTCTACATATCTTTCTCTCTGTGTCTCTAGCTCTCTCTGACTCTCTAGGTGTCTTTATCTGTGTGTGTGTGTCTCTCTCTCTCTACACTCTTTCTCCTTACTGCCCCCTCCGCAAACTAACAATTCTATTTCCACAGATCCATACATATTCACAAAACTTTTCATTTGTTATGGGTTATGGCATTGCTTGATACAGTGTTTTTTTAAACAAAGCAATGATTTCCCAGCAGAGTAGATACTTGCTTTTGTCTCATGAATTTTAATCAATTTAAAACATTCTAAAGAAAAAAAAAGGACTCACAAAATTTTCACTAAGGTTCATAACAGAAACAAATCTCACTGTGAGTAAGTGTAGTGAGTTTTTCCTTACTATGTAATCCTGTACCTGCCTATGGATGTGGGAAGGGGAAGCCAATAATTAGGAAGCAATAATGTCAGGAATAATTAGTTGACCATTGTGTAAATGCTAATGAATGTTCAACCTCAGGGCCTGGGAAAACCTTCTTCCAAATGAAAATATTTCTTTCAAAACAAAAAGGGATCTCTCCTTTACATATTTTCTCTACACTCTTTTTATTCCCTTCCTTCCACATTCTCTCTCTGCAGACCAATACATGCAAAGATCTCATTGCTAATGCAACATTAAACACAGACAACATGAAACACAAGCTTCAAGCTTTCAAAGCTATGTTAACTTGCCCAAAAGTTTCCTACCATATAATTGATAATGTTTACTATGTGGGAAATATTACATATAATTTATGTAATATAGCATGTTCATATAGATATTTCATTACTTTAGTGTAATTTTTAACAGGCATTATCTACTTAATTTTCTAATAATATTAAAAAAAACCTTATAATACATGACTGTATAATACATGACTATACACATTAAGAATATGTTAAATAGCTTCTTTTTGCTTGCCATTTTTCTAGGATGCTATTTTAAATTTAAAAGGTTGTGCGCTAATTCTAAGTCAAATTACCTATGAGCAGAAGATATATTTCTCCTATGTTCTTCAACTAAAAGACATACTGCATGACTTAACTAAAACTTCCTAAATATACACCAAAATTTACCTTTCAAATATAGCATTTGTTTCCCCAAAAGAAGAATTTTTCATAACATACAAGAGCACATAGCAAGGAAAATGCAGAATAAACTCAATTATGAGGTTCCCTTCTGTGAGTTTGATCAGATTTAGGGATAGCATTTAAAATAAAACTCCACAAATGAGATTTTCCCCCATCTTGGTACAGATGCAAGGGCTGGGCAAAGACAAGGTGAAGCGTGTTGAAAAGGAAAGAGCACTAGATTTGAAATCAAGAAACTTGGTTTTCAAATCTTTCTTCCAACACATGCTATCCTGTGTGACTAACTAAGAACAAGGCCCTTAATAAAATATAACATAATAAGGCTTAGTACCAACTGCAGGGAATAATGGAATTTTGAGGTAAAGGGAAACTTAAAGATAATCTGGTCTAACCTCTCCATTTTTCAGATGAAGAAACCAAGGCCCAGAAAGCTAACATGACATACTCAAAAGCACATAGGTAGCTATGTAGTAAAACTGGGATTTACACCTAGATTCTGCTATTCCAAATAGTTTTCTTTATTCTTCCTCACTCATACCACCTTTTTAGAGTTTTCAAGAAAGTAGTGGTGTAAAACACCTCAAAGTGCTGTGTGTTATAATTTATGATTAATATTGCTAAATATCAACTCAATATCACTGATAATCAATATCTTTAAGTACATAATTGTAATAAGTAAATACATCCTATATTGATCTTGTCCAAATTTACAAAGTTGGCACTAAGCTAATCACAGCAGTACACAGGCTTTGAATTGTTTTTCCAACTGTGGTGATGTGTTTTTATTATGCAACCACATTCTCTTAACAGCTCCCCTGTGTGGCTAACAATAGGCAGACATCTGGTCAGATTTAGGGGGGCAGGTATAGTGTGAGGCTGTCCTTGTTCTCCTCAACCATGTTCAAGTTGGCCCAATCTGAGGTCATTTTCCAGACAAGATCTCAAATCAAAAGTAAATATATCTGTTATTTCAATCTTACACAGAACTTATTTAAGTCCTCTAAAGAAGATGACATAAAGTGATATAGAGAAAAGGTGAAAAGATTTTTTTTCACCTTATTAAAAACACATTTATTATAGAGGGAAGCTGACTCTGGATTTTCAAAAGGCTCTATACAGGCTCTAGAAGGTCTCATCAAGTTGAATGAGCTTCTCCTACGAGATTGGTGATAACAGCCTGTGTATCTGTCACTTGGTGACCAGCTACACATAGTTTTTTCTCCAGAGGACTGACCACCATCAAGGATTGATTTTTGTTTTCCTCCATGGCATTTTATAAACACTGTCTAGTAATATGCAGATGGTGTAAAAGTTTTGTTAGAGATGGTGACTGGAGATAAAGAAAGTTACAGATTCTATTGGTAGTGCAGCTAGGTGGTGTCACAGATACAAAACTGGACCTGGAGTCAAGAATACCTGAGTTTAAATTCAGCCTCAGACACTTGACCCAAGGCAGATCACTTTACTTCTACCTTGTTTTCCTCCTCTGTAGAATGGAAATAAAATAACACCTATCTCCTGAGGTTGTTGTGAGAACAAAATAAGATAATATTTGTAAAGCGATTTGCAAATCTTAAAGCTCTATGTAAGTGCTGGCTATCATTACTTGTGCTAAGTATTAAGTAGGTACTAGTATAATACATACAGAGACAGATCTATCTTTGCTTCTTATCTTTTAAAATACCTACCCTCAAAAAAGTTATTCCAGTCTTGCCCTCCTTCCCACCCTCCCCCACCCATGAAGAAGGAAAGAAATATTGTCAATTATACATATGAAATCATGTAAAACATATTTCCATATTAGCCAAGTTGCAAAAAAGGAAAATAAAGAAAATGAAAAAATATGTTTCAATCTAAAAAAAAAAGTTATTCCAGAATCAAAGCCATGACAATGATAAACCTTAAATATATCCCAGCTCAGAGCCTTGCTATTTTATTTTCCTTTTAACTTAAAAGTTTAAATCTGTTAGTATTGCCTGAAGCAAATGTATATGTATGTATATATGTGTATATATGTATGTACATATATACATATACATATATGAGTGTATGAATATAATTTCTGGCTGGTATGTCTCTGTCTCTCTGTCTCTCTCCCTCTCCCTGAGGCAATCTGGATTAACTGACTGGTTAAAGGTCACACAGCTAGTAAGTGTCAAGTGTCTGAGGCCGGATTTGAACTCCTGACTCCAGGGCCAGTGCTCTTGGGCCACTTAGCTGCCCCTTGGTACTTATTTCTCTTAACTATAATATCCTTCATTTTAGATAGTGATAGTTCTCTCTCTCTTTTTAAGTCTAGGAGGAAGTAGAAGATAACTTGACATAAACCAATGTACACATACCACAAACTAAACATCACAATATTGACATTTTTAAAGTCCACTGTGAATTTCCCGACTTCAAAGGACCTGTAATTTCATAAGTGTGAAGTTCTTCTACCAATTCAGAATACAACCCTCTCTATAGATTAATGGGTTATAGTTTAAAAGTTATTGTGATAAAAGAAAAAATCACCTGTAATCAACTTGGTGATAAGACTTTCCAAATTTAGTCTAGTACTTAGGAAAAGTTATAGTTCACTACTGGACTTGAACTGTCTTTTATATTATTATAAAATATATAAAGTCTAAAAATCTGATTCTGTCTGTATTAAAAAAAAGGAACTATTCTCCACTCTAGAAATTTACAGTAGCTAAAGAACATGATAGTGTATATGTATGTGTGTGTATACAGAGAAAGACAAAGACAGAGAGATCAAGTATTTAAGTTTCTTCCAGGCTTACAACCATATTTTTATATAAAGATAAGAGTTTGTAAATAGTATGTATTGAATTCTAGCTGTATGAATTTCTAATCCCATGACCCTGGAAAAAACACTTCCCCTCTACTTCTCAGTTTCCTCATCTGTAAAATACCCTCTAAGGTCTTTTCTAAGTCTAAATTCTATTATCTAGTGAACAAGCCAAATGTGTGTGTGTGTGCGCGGGTGTGTGTGTGTGATTATGTGTGTGTATACACAAACACATATTTGTTATACAGATAAGTACTCAGTAATTTCTCATTTTTGCTAAAGTAATTGCCAATAATCTGATGATTTGGCAAAGGAGATATATTGGTTTAATTTCTCTTTTAATTTGTAAACCCTAAATCATCATATAAATATGATTTAATAATCATTACCATCTAATAATAATTCATTGTGAAGCAAAGTAGAATAATTAGTTGGTAAAAGAATCAATCAAATAATCAAGAAAGAAAACAATCCTTTTTTGGTTCTGAACATAGTAGCCTCCAATTCACATTGTTCACTCTCAGATAAGTCTTTTTTTTTTTGCCTTTTGGAGGGCAATTGGGGTTAAGTAACTTGCCCAAGGTCACATGGCTAGGTTTTTGTTTGTCTGTGTTAAGTGTCTGAGGCCGGATCTGAACTCAGGTCCTTCTGACTCCAGGGCCGACGCTCTACGAACCGCACCACCTAGCGGCCCCTACTCTCAGATAAGTCTTGATAAATGAACAGCAAATTTCACCCACAGAAATACTGTTTATGTGACTTCATGCCTCTGAAAATACTCCAAACTCAACAACCTACTTGATGACCCTTCTCTTTCCCTCAATAAAATATATGGGATGAGGCCCCATTAGCAGTGATTACAGCTTGTGCTCCGTTGCTGTGGATTTGGGCCAGAAGCTAAAGAAACAAGAAACCTTCTCTGGGCAACTCCTCACCACTGTGTGCAACTCCTGCGATTCCGGGATGGTGGTGCTGAGGAAAAGTGCTCAATCTGGGTGAAGAGTCCTGCGGAGATGTAGGGCTAAACAATGGCTTTTCAGGCTTCTTCAGAGCAGTAGGAGAAGACATATCTGCAAGGGTGAAAAATGGTTTTGGCAATGTTAAGCTACAGCCCAGAAATGAACGTGCCAGAGTTCAGATACTCCTGTAGAACATCCTACTCTTCTTGTATCCACAGGTGTGCCTCTTTTCATTTGAGTGGCTATCCTGTCACTTTAAAGTTTATGTTGCACTTTTTGCTTCTCAATGAAGATGACTTAAGGCTTCATTCATTAAATGTACTTTTTTTTTTTCTCAGAAGGTTAAAAAAATGGTAACATGGTGGTCTTCTGGGTAAGACACAGAATTCTGTTTATTGATTCTCTGTGGCTCAAATAAAGCCTTTGCCCAGACATTCCCCACTAATTTAAATTTAAATGGTTTCAAGGAGTCTTTGTTTTCTAGGCCTCAGACCACACTGTTTATAAAATAGTGGCAAACAGAGTACAGATGTCATAAAGGATTTTTCAGGTTGGAAAAGAGAGAATTAATCAGTATCTTAACCTGTTCCTCGTACCATTTGTCTGACATCTTATGTGATAACAATAGCTAAGATTTATGAAGCACTTCTAGGTTTGCAAAGACTAAAACCAAAGAGTAGTTATTATCAATTTCATTCATAGTTTTATTTGGTCCTCACAACAACCCTGTGAGGTAGGCATTGTTATTTTGTCTATTTTACAAATGGTGGAACCTGAAGTTGAACAAGGTTGTCAGGGTCAGGTACACCACTGGTACCCCATCCCACCTTAAAAGGAATCCAGCATATTGATCTTGCTATAGTTTTTTTTTTTTAAGTTGATAGAGACAATCATTACTAAAGGAACATCAATAAGGAAAGTTTTCTGGTACTGATGAAATCTATACCACTCATTTTATTCTGAGAATGCTTTAAAATCAACTTTTTTAAATGAAGAGATGCTTTCATAATTCTATAGTTTCACATCTTTATATCTAACTATTAAGAAAATAACTTTCATCCTAATAAGAAGTACTTAACAAAATTATTTGATTTCAGCATTTTGTCACTCTGCTGTCATCTAACAGTTCAATGATAGATATCACTGTTTAAAAAAAAAGATTTGTCAGCTAGAAGTACTAGCTCTCTCACATAGTTTTTAATTAATATAGTTAAGTTGATTACTACTGTTAAACTGGTCAGAAACAGCACACTTTTGAGACAGAAAATCAGAGAACTAATTCCATATGCCTCCAGAAATAGAAACTAAGTTTTAAAAAAGAAAAAAGTGGCCAATTAAAATATGTCATTAGGATCCCCATAAAAGTGAAGAAAGATATTTAATTTGTATAAATAGCTTTTAACATTAGGGTTAACTGCAGCTAATAGACCTTAAATAATGCCCCCAAAATTAATGTATGACTAATACATAATGAAATAAGGATATTTAAAATATACACATTTTTAATCTGATAGAGGGTTGTATGCTATATGATGTACAATTAAAAAATCATAGACTTTTATTAAATCATCTATTTCAACTGCCTCATTTTTATAGTTGTTGCAATCACAGTTTCAGTTACCCCTACTAGAATTCCTAATTTGAAATGGACTTTCAGAAAAGGATCCTAGTGGCTTTCTATTGCTCCTCTAATGCATTGCCTTTACAACTATGTTTGAGTTCAAGTATGAGGTTTCAAATAAAATTAACATATGGTCAATCTGTTACTAAGAAGTCCACCACATATTATAAAGTATAACTGCAAATCATTTCAGAACAATTCAACATAAATGGTCTTTCCCAGCGAGGGTAAATGAACCTGGTGATGTGATCTTTGGAGAAGATCAACCAAATCAAGGCAGTGCCACTGGTGCTCATTATTTCAAGACTTTCATTACAACCAGCTGAATCTACAATAACAAGTTCCTTTAAAGGGGAGGAGGGGACACACAAACTATAGGTGTTCATGCAAAAAGTTCATATTACACAGGTGATTATGTAGTTTTAGAGATGCTACCTAGGCATTTTCTTTGCTAAAATTATATAATTAGCTTTATGAAGTAATTAGGATAGCTTCATTTATTCTTTCTGTTCTCTCTCTTGCATATACTGATTTAATGGTCCCTTCATGTTCTAAATACACCCAGGAATTACAGATGCAGAAAACAAGAAAGATTGGGCAAAAACTATTTGCACGAGTTATGATTATCACAAAGGATCTCCCCTTCTTGATTAGTAAAAATAGTTTGCAGCTTTTTATTAAAAACACATGGGCTTCACTGAGGTCCATATTTTATAGGATTCACTTTAGAAGAAAATAATAGTATTATTTTTAATTATATTTTATTTTCTTATAAAGATATAACCTTGTTAAATGAAACAGGATAAAGTGAGGTTTGGAATTTGAGACATCTTAGAATAACAAGTTAAAGGATGTAGGGGATTACTTGCTGTTATAGTAGAATAGTAAAAAATGTAACTTTTATTATAATTTTCTTTTAAGTTATTAAGTACCTGGTTGTTCTCTATTTTCACAGCAATCATATGTTAAGGATACAAGTATGGGTATATAAAAGAAGGAATTGTTTGTTGTCTTGTTTTCTGGTAAACAGATTCTTGCTTCTCAAACTATGTTCTCATTCAAATATGAGGGATGGAACAGGAAAAAATGGAGAATCACATAGTAAGGAAGCATTTTAAGAGCCAAAGAAAGGTTTGCCTGATGTTTCCATGAGGGAGAGGCAGGCAATAAGAGAGACACAAAGGGATTGTTGTGGGGGTTTGAAACCAGAATGAGAAATTTAAATTTGATTTGAAAATTAAGGAAGAGCCAATGAACAAGAAATAGAATATGGCAGTGTCTCTAAGGGGCTTCTTTCTTTCTCTTTTCTTCAGTAAATGCACTATTCTAAGTCACCTCATACCTGGATTGCTACCACAGCCTTTTTCTGTACATCTTACCTCCAAATCATCTTATTATAATTTATCACACAGAGTTTCTAGAATAATCTTTTGACAACATCATTGTGACTGCATCACTCCCCAGTTAAAAAAAAAAAAGAGGTTCTTTATTATTTATTGTATCAAATCTTTGTCATTAAATATCACTTACCATTATTTCTATACATTCTAGTCAAAATAATTTGCTTATAATCTCTTAAACCAAACTGTCCTGCATCTATTATTTGGCACATACCACACATTCTGATTAGAATGGCTGTCTCAACACCTTGAAATTTTAGCTGAACACTTACTCCTGGTCGGGAATTATCAAAGATAGACCCTCCACTGCCCCCACCCCAATTTGACTCAGCCTAGTACAGTGCCTGGCACAAAGTAAGCACTTAATAAATGCTTGCTGACTTGACAACAATTTTATATACTCAGTTTGTACAACATAAAGTATTATTTATTGGTATAAAGCTTCATATGTTTTTCAGTTGTTTGCATGGATGCATACATGCTTCTGCAAATTGATTCTAAGTAAGCTCATGCTAACTGAGGATAGACTAAATTTCTATCTGCGTATATAAGGTTTTTTTATACAGTATTGTTGTTGTTGTTGAGTCATTTCAGTCATGTTCAACTCTCCTTTAGACCATTTGGATTTTCTTGGCAAAGATACCAAAGTGATTTACCATTTCCTTCTTCAGTTTATTTTACAGATGAGTAAAATAAGGCAAACAGGGTTAAGTGACTTTTTCCAGGATCACACAGCTAGTAAGTGTCTGAGGCTGGATTTGAACTTAGGTTCTGCAGACCTGGTGCTCTACCCACTGTGCCACTTAGCTGCCCTTTTAATATAATATACCCTCAATAAATATTTACTGATGATCTGCTTCATAGGATGATTTCCAAAGCCCGTAGAACTTTGAACAAATTGGAGGCTAGGAAGAGATAGACCCCAAGGAAAAGAACGAGAAGAAAATTTAAATAACCTTAATATAGGGAGGAAGCAAGAAAAGTAAGAGAACTTAGTAAACAAGAAGGAATCAAAGGCAGGGTTAAAAGGCACATCTTGCTATCAAAAGAGAGGGACAATGGGGGAAAAAGAGGAAAAACATCTATTCAAAAGACAAGAAAAGGTGACAAAGACCTTCAAGTGACAGGGTTTAATGCTACTGCTTACTCCTATATGTGGATTTCTAATTAGGTGATTAGCTCTTGCTTTTAAAAGCCATATGGCAAGGATGATATGCAGCTTAGAATCTTTTTCTTTCAATACATCAAATACACAAAGGGTTAACATACAAGGCACATTTTACCAGGGCTTCTGTCATATCGAGTTTTAACTCTTATTCATTTTGTTCAAATCTTCCCTTCAAATGTGTCTTACAAAAAACTGGGGAGTTACCATCATAGCTCATTATTTCCATTTAAAATCCGCTCATTATTTTCATACTTTGTACTATGCTTGGCTTAAGCCATGGTGTGTCATATTTTTTACAGCATCACATCAAAGGAGGGGGGGAGGTTAAAATAAATAGATCAACTTCTTTCCCAATAAGGTAAACTCATCTACAAAGAGAAGCAGAATGTGAAAAGAGGCACTGTGAAACCCAGCCGATGTAGTCTACTCAGCGGCAGCTTGCACAAATGGCGCTCCAGATGTATATCTGTTCAAATCAGCCCAAGGCAACAATTTTGATCAATTCTAATGTGATAAAATGCTGCAGGGAAAGTGTGCAGAAACGTGTTTACGTCAGCCCTTAATTAAACTGTTGTTCACTTCCAAAGAACCTTAGGAAACACTAATGAGACATGAGTTTGGGCAATTTCCTCATCAAAGCAAAGACCCTCTTCCTCTGTCTGTAGCAGCCTGTCATCCAAGTAGCTCCCTGGATAAATGTCACATGGCACGCCAATCAGCTAGCCACCTGTTAGGAGAACTTCGCTGGAGTCAACTAGTGATCTAGGGCAAGTTCAAACATCCACCTTAACACCTGCCTGTCCTGGACACCTGTTCCATTTTCATAGGCAGCCCAGCAATATGTGAGCTTTTCAAATATGCTTAAGGTTTAAAATAGGATTCTATAATCTCCACAGGAGGCACATTCCCTATTCTAGAAAATGGCTGTATTGGCATAGCTCTTTATATATATATATGTACACACACACACACACACACACACATATATATGTATATATGTCTTTATGGATAAATAGATATACATATTTGAATTTTATTCTCTTCTATAATGATACTTAGGGTTTTCATCTACTTCAATCAATTATGTAATAACACAAGAATTTCTTGGATTTCTGGAAGCTATTTTAAGAATGTCAGAACTGACTAAATTAAAATACATTACCTGTTTGATTACTGTGCTTTAAAAATTGCATTTAAATTTATTTTATTTTATTTTTAATTTGTGGAATAAAATATTTCTATCTAGGTAACCAAGTCCTCAAGCATCATATGGCCTTTTTACAATCCAATGCATTTTTTCTTCCAAATCTTTAATACTATTTTAATACTACTTTACTACTAACTACTTTAATGCTATTCTTTTTTTACGAGACAATCGGCTTTTTAAAGACTTCTAACTGGATATCATGTATAGGCATCATCAGTTACTAGCTTTTCAAAAACTCAGGTGAGAAAATAGCTACTTTATTTTCTTGTCCTTAAATCAGATTCTTTCATTTACCAAGGGCTTGACATCTAAAAATAATTCTTCTCAAGTATTATTAAAACCTTTTACTTTGTTTTTTACATTATCACAGCTGCTAAGCATTTGCCAGTCTCTTGTTTTTGTAGCAGGAGGAACTTAAGGTGTGAAGAAAACAGTAGGGGAACTCCTGTTAACACTGCACCTCTGGTGTGAAGAGTTTGAACAAGCACACCAGAGAAGGGACATTTACATGGATGGAAGCTACTACTGGTAATAATCCAATACACTGGCTCTAATCAGACGGAAGTAACAATATTTATTAGTCTACATTTTTATTTCTCTTGTTTGCATTGCTATATTTCTCTACATCCTTATAGATATAGAGGCATTTCTATTTATTTTTATTTATTTACAGCTCTGCATGCTTACTTATTTTTTTTAAAATAACATCTTAGATATGAAGCACTCTGCTGTTGCATGAGAGGCAGCCTGACTTAGCAGAGAAGGTCCTAAACTTGGAGTCAAGTAGTCCTAGATTCTACTGCCTCAAACATTTACTGGCTATATGGCCCTGGCCAAGTCACTTACCCTTTCTCAGTCTCAGTTTCCCCCACTGTAAAATGAGGATAATAATAATACAGATTATTATTATGTAAGATCCTTAAAGACAAGGGCTATTTCAGTGCCTATTGCACACAATAGATGGTTAATAATGCTTATGGGCGAGGGGGGAAGGGAAAGAATCTGGAACTCAAAGTTTTAAAAGCAAACGTTTAAAAATTATTATTATTATTTTACATGCAACTGGGAAATAAGATATACAGGCACTGGGGTATGGAGATCCATCTTGCCCTACCACAAAGTCGGAGGGGGGATGAGGGAGGATATAGGAGAGAACAGATTGGGGGAGGGGGTATTCAGTGAGATCTCTGTTTTGGTGTGGTGGGTAGGGGAAAGACAGGGAGAAAATTTGTAACTCAAAATCTTGTGGAAATGAATGTTGTAAACTAAAAATAAACATAAAATTTAATTTAAAAAATAATGCTTGTGGAATGACTGAATAACACCTGTAACACCTACCTCAAAGGGTTGTTTTGTGATCAAATGAGATAATATATGTGTAAAGCACACAGCAACTCTTAAGACACTATATAAATGCCAGTTATTATTGTATCTTGAATATCTAGGATAGATTGATGTTCAGCTCTCACACAAACATCCTCTGGTGTTTCTCTGCCCTCCTTTCAGAAAAAAAAAACCCAACAACAACCCCCCCCCAAAAAAAAACCAGCTTTCTTTTAGGCTTGTCAATCATAATAAAGGGTTTTACTAGTGTAGAAAGAGCTTTAGTTCATCTGGGATGTCTGGGGGTGGTGGTGAGGAGAGAATGGAGAAAACAAATTCTTTGCATAGAAGATGAATGATGCTTGAAAGGAATCTGAGAAGACAAAGAACAGAAATAACTAGTAACTGTAGAACAGGTCATATACTGATAGTTAGAGGTAGAGTACAAGTGGCCACTGTGTAATGGGGAAAGCGGGGAGACAGTTGTTTAATCAGCAGAAGCCACCATCATGTTCCTCTCCCAAATTGTTTCTTTTATAACTTCTACTCTTCTAAGCCTGACCTTTTATGCTCCATGTACTTGTCACAGAGACTGTTGCAAAGGCATTTAACTACTCTCTCCCACCTCCTCTAGTTTCTACCTCCTTTAATCTCCTTTAAAGAGGGCCCATGGTTAATATTCCTAATGCATAGGACTGATCCCATATCGCCACTGCTCAGACATCTTTAAGGACTCCCCATTGCCTACTGCACTTGTTGTTGTTTGTCCTTCATTCTCAAAGAGGACCATGACATCAGGAAAGTGATGCCACGACTTGCAAGTGAATTGGATTTAAGTGAGGCAGGGTTGTGCAAAGTCACCAGCTTCACTTTCTCCTACATAGTCTCCTACTGTACTACAATTGGCTTCATATCAAAGACTTTTCCCAAAATCTATTTCTGACTATTAAAGAATCCCATTTCTGAACTACTTAGCTGTTTTATTTTCTTTTTGGAGGGTAGTTGGGGTTAAGTGACTTGCCCAAGGTCACACAGCTATTTTGTGTGTGTGTGTGTGTGTGTGTGTGTGTGTGTGTGTGTGTGTGTGTGTGTGTGAGAGAGAGAGAGAGAGAGAGAGAGAGATAAGTGTCTGAGGCTGGATCCGAACCCAGGTCCTCCTGACTCCAGGGCCAGTGCTCTATTCATTGTGCCACCTAGCCACTCCCTTAGCCGTTCTTAATGAATATTATTCTTTCTCCCATAGTAGGCAGTAGGCCAGTCAAACTGGCCACTGCCACTCAGCACAGATCCCACTTCCATGACTTTGCTCTCATATTTCCATCTTAGGACCTTCCCCTATCTCCAACTATTGATATCCTACCCTGCTCAAATTTTACCTCTTCCATGAAGCCTTTATTGATCTTGTCCAATAGTAGGTGATCACAAATAATTTCCCAGAGCATGCTGACTTCCTCTTTGTCCCAGTCTCAGTCTACAATTTACCAGACTTATGTGTATGCAGATCCAGATTTCTCCTCTACCTCCATATCCCTTAGACTAAAAGCTACTTGAGCTGGGCCTATTTTTGTTTTTGTTTTGTTTTTAGACTGGGTCTTCCTATCTCACTGTCACTCCTAAGCCCAATCTCATAGCTAATTGACAATTGACTCAGGAATGCAGGATCAACCCAGGAGCTTTATATGACCACTTTGTTCCCAACCTGGGCCAATTCTCCCTTGTTCAGTCAGTCTGGTGGGCCCCTGCTCTCAAGAGTTCATTCCATTGGTGCCAGACTTAGTATGGACACTCAAAACCACAAGTCAGAGCTCCCAAGCTCAAAGAAATCATCCAGGCTCAGCCTCCCCAGTGGCAGGGATATAGATAGGGGGCACCATAT
The DNA here is from genome assembly GCA_011680675.1 of Gymnobelideus leadbeateri. Lineage (NCBI taxonomy): Eukaryota > Metazoa > Chordata > Mammalia > Diprotodontia > Petauridae > Gymnobelideus > Gymnobelideus leadbeateri. Next base: position 607,690 of record WOXC01011224.1, read on the forward strand.
CAGGCCTGTTATTTTCCCTTTTTGAATTGCTAGGACCTAACACAGAGTACTACACAAAGTATCATTGAACAAACATTCATTTAACAAAGTATTTAATACATGTTTGTTCAATTACCTTGCCTAAATAGGTATCTTTTGAATGCCTCAAAATAATTTCATCTGCATCAAAATGTTGGGGAGGAAGGAAGTCTTCAGGGGGTGAATTCATAATGTGACATTTTCTTTTTAGCCCCTCTAGACACATCCCTGTATATATTTATAATTCAATCAATGTTGGCTATTTTAGGGGTATTCACAATAGTAAATCAAGGAATATAAAGAAAACTGTGAGGTCTTTTCCCCCACCCCCCCATGTGATTTCCTAGGCCCTAATATGGCAAACAGGCACAATACAAATGATAAAAAAGGATCAATATGTAGATTCTCTTACTGAATCCCTTATATATTTCTTTAGAAATATATTTCAAAGATCACTCTCCAAATCTGTTGATGAGTACTAAAATTAACTTTTTTTATGCCCGTAACACTATATGCAATCAAAACTGTATCAATCACTGGAACATTACAAAGCTTCCTCAAGGAAATCAAAAGCCACTCAAAAGATAATGGTCTAGCAATATATACAAGAAAAACTAAATGAATGAAGAATGTATTTATCTTCCCAAAACTGTGATATCCATTGGGCACATAGCACATTGAGTTAGTTTATCAGTACAGATACCTTGGGTGGGCATTACAGATAGATGAATTAGCTAGACTGAGAATTGAGTAGAAGGAGAAATACATACTGTATCACATCTGGGAAATTGTGTAACTGGAAACAGAAAGCTATATAGTGAGTATAAGGAGGCTGAAACACATTACCAAAGTTAACTTGTATACAAGTGGTGTAAAAAGTATCATGAAGAATGATGTATGACCAGAAAAGTACGTGGTCTGGTCCACTAGTGAGAATAACGGATAACAAATATATAGTACCTAAATTTGTACTGTTAACCATGAAAATGATAAAAGTATGACAATAAGAAGGCCACCAATATGTTGGGCAGATATTTTAAGTTCTTAAAGGAGAACACGAAAAAGAATCATATAGGTTGAGAGTGTGTCAATGAATTGCCATCCACTGCCTGGGTGAGAAAGTAGTCAGAATGATAAAGATACATTGAGATGATAAATGATACACTGAAATACTGAGATAATGCTACAATGAAATACTGGAATACCTCTTCATATTTCATATGAAATGGTGGTTTGCTAATAATAGATCATTACTATAGATTGTTGGCATTACAGTAAAGAATATATGCCTTAAATCAAACTACACAAATTTTCTGAAAGTGCATTGGTTCTATGGATTTCTCCTTCTAGAGTTCAGCTTCCATTATATTTACTTATGCATTGTGTTTCCCCATTAGAATGTAAGCTCTTTGAGGGAAGGGCCTATTAAAGAAGCCCAGAGACTCCAAATTGGAAAGGACCTCAGAAGCCATCTAAGAACATTTCCATAATGGTTCTTCATGAATAAATTTTACAACACACTAGAGGAATGTTGACTCATCTTTTCTTCTTTGTTTCTATTTTCAGAACATATAGTGTTTTGTGCAAAGTAGTTGCTTAATAAATGTTTGTTGAATAAATATTGAATACTGGACTGTTTAAGGATTCAAGAATTTAAATAAAATTATTTAAACATACCTCACGAATATTTCAGTGGATTTTATATCTCAATAATATAGCTATTCCCTTCAATGGTGCTTATTAAAGTCCATTTATGTTTTCTTATTTTGGATTTTTGTCCATGCCTGTCTATAAATTCTTTAAAAAAAAAAAGATCTATACAAGATACTTAGGCCTCCCTCTAGGTCTTTTGACATTTTGTGACCACTTGGATTTGTTATCAGTAGTTCTGGTTAAAATATAACTTCCACAATTTAGTTGATTCAAAGCAAAGGCTTTAAGATTTTTTTTTAAAATCTTAGAGAAAGTAAAGAGGATCTCACTAGGGTCCTTTCCAGATCTAAAATTCTATTATCCTTTGATTCTCTAACTTATGGCAAATGATGTAAATAAACACCTTGCATACCCCAAGTTAACAGGTTCTTGAATGTTATGACAGGACATATGGACTTAATCCCTCAACAATCATTTGAAGATGATTCCAGATGATTAAAAATAATTAGCTATCATATTTTAAAAGTATCTTTTCTTATAAATTTATATTTAGTCTACCCTAAAATAACTTTAAAATAAGAAGTTATATCCTAGAGATGAAGTGGGATGATTTTGTAGGCATTCACTCTAATATTCCTTCTCTATAAACCAATTCTTTTCTATAGAACAAAATATAGTAATGAGGGGTCAGGCTAGTAAGAGTTTTCACTTTAAGCACAATGATGTTTTATCTTGCCTACTATTTAAGTACATTACTATGCTTTTCAGCATTCAAAAGCACTAAAGTGGTCTTTAAATCAGGTGTGTGTGTGTGTGTGTGTGTGTGTGTGTGTGTGTGTGTGTTTTCAATAGTTAGCCAAACTCAAGCACAGTAGCATGTTAGTACAAGTCTCCATTTATCACATCCTTCTATATAAAAAAAGGTCTCTAGGCTACACCTACACTGAACAAAGATAAAGCCCAAACCCCTTTGAAGCTCACAATAACACCTTACTGAGAAGTAAAAATCCTTTGAAGAGTGAAGAACCGTGCTAAGAGAATGAATACTGAATACATGAATACGCTTTTAAAAAACACTTCAAGATGCCTTTGTCCATTAAGTGATTTCATTTCAGCAGATTGACAATGATAAAGTGTCTTGAGTACTGTCAGAAAACCTAATTTGAAGGGGGTGGGAGAGAGTACCAAACAATAATGCTGGATTTGGAGTATATTGTAGTCACTTATTAAATATTGGCATAGGTAAATTACTGAGATTCAACACGCCTCCAGGGAAAACCTCCTGGCTATGGTGGCTTATTAGTGCAAAGGATTCAAGAGCCTTGGACTATAAAATAAAATCAATACTGTAACCTTAACTGTAAAAGTCAGAAAGATACTGGAAGGGTTCTAATTTAACAAGATTATAGATGAGTTTTTCAAGGAGAACATTTGGGGAAAAGCCATACATTTAGAGACATTTATGCTCCTAGACAACTTTTGTTACTAATACTATTCTCTGTTCTAATGGTAGATTGGGGGTGATTTAACTGATATGTTACTTTAGTCGATTTCCAGGAAAGTGTGAAAGGCTCTGAAACTGTTATCAAATAAAAGCATTATACTGATGTTGAAAGAAACTGTTTGGGAACAGTTATGATATGATGTGGTTAGTCTGGTAGATGAAAAATAACAAAAAATTGAAGGTCATCAGTTCAGAAGCTCAATGAAAATATATTTATGTATGTAATATGTAGTTTCTTTTTCATGGATAAAAGTAGACAAGGAAAGGTATAAATTGTCATGTTTGAGCTCAACTTAAATCTATATTTTCTCTCTCACAAATGTAAATAAAAAAAATACACTGTCAAAGACATTACTGTGATGGTATATTTATTATCCTAATGGTTTTGGAAATCATGTGAAATTGATCAGCAACAAAACCTCTATTTAGTAATGGACCCATTACATTTAAGAGATAATGTCAATGAAACAGAATATTGTCACAGGATAATGGTCTCCTATTGCTACATCCCTAGTCATTTAGGGAAAATAAATGTTTCAGACTGGCTAAGTCATTTATTTTCAAAGTAGGAGACACTGATCCCATAACAAGGTTCTGTTACAATAACTCAATCTCTATCAATCATTTGTTGTACCAGAATCGCTGAGGACAGGGCCTATGCATCTGTGAGAAATGTGCATTCCTCAGGTACAAGCCAAAGCATATGGTGCCTCCCAGCACATAAGCACTTCTGCTGTTCAATGATCCAATGAGAGTCTTTTTACATTAACATACTTTAAAAAATAATCATTTTTTGTTTAGGAATAGAAATTATGTTTTTGAATGGTTCAAAAAGATGGTATTTTTAGATTATTTTAAAGACATTTTTCATTTGACTTAAGTCATTAAAGATAATTTTTTCATTTACCACTTCAGACCTTCAAGTGGTATGTGTGTGTGTGTGTGTGTGTGTGTATCTAATCTATGACAGTTTAAGACTACTCTGAAGAAAAATATAATCTGTTTATAGATTTTGCCCTGTACAAGTCTTATTGTCCTGGATCAATGCTCTTCAACTGGATCAAAGATATACACCTCGGGACTAATAATGGAACTTCCTTTAAAAGCAATTTTTATAAATGGTGTGTGTGTGTGGGGGGAAGACAGAAGTGTTGTATCTCAAAATTTACTGCAGCCAGTTTTAGTCATTACTCTAAAAATGCATAATTCAAGTCAGTTTTCTAGTTCTAGCTCTGCAGGACAGAAAAAAAAATACTCCCTAAAGCTGCAGAAGAAGAGAGGTGGCCAGAGGGGTGGCCATTCCTTTAGGAGAGGTGGTCTAAACTCTCACCCCATGTCTCTTCCTTCTTCAACACCATTTGTTCAAATTGAGAGCATTCTCTTAGCTGCTTCTAAAGCTAGTCTTTAATCCAATAGCATGGGAGTAAAGCCCAATTTGTGGTAACCTGAGAGCTCCAAGGAAAAATTACAGACTCCTAGGACATCCTTGAACTTGGAAGAGCCTTCAACATGCTAAAATCCAATGCATTCATTTTAACAGATTAGGACCTGAGGCCTTGAGAAAGAAAGCAAGTTGCTCAAGCTCACATAGTAGGAAACAGTAGAGTTTCTATTCAAATACTATTCTACAAACTACTACAAAATATTTAATGAAATAGAAGTAATCCATCTCTTCCTCCCTAAATGATTTAACATGACAATTTTTGATTTCACAACTCAACTTTTTAGATTCTTAACTTGGGGAATAATAAATGGTGTGAAATCCATAAATCCTGGGACAATTATTAAATGACGTTTATTCATTCTCCATTCATTCATTTACTTTGCTTTTTTGGACTACTTGTCTGCAGGTATTCAATTTCATCTGATAGTAATGCTCATAAGTATTCAATCACAAATATGCCATAGATCCAAATTCTTCACAGCTTTTCACAGCCATAAAAGTTGGACATTTTTACCACTCTAAAAACTAGTTTAATATAAAGTACTGGTCAATAACCTTTTAGTCCTAGGTGTGATCGGTGGAACTAAGCAATGACTGCCAAAGCAACGGTTGACACAATGAGTCTACCACTTAAGCAGAGGTGAAGAAAAGAAGGGCGGAAAAGGAAAGGCATCATGGGATAGTGGTAATAATAATGAAGTTTACATATTGCCTTAAAGTTCATTTATTAACTCATGTGAGTCTAACAAATGAGGAAATTCATCATGAGCATTGGATATAAACTTGCAATTATATATAGCTTGTGTTTAAAAATATAATAACTTTAATATATAACTTCAATAATATAATAACTCAAGTCATATTATTATAGTTATTCTATTAAATATAATAACATTTAATATAATAACTTCAACCCAATCATTTCCAAGCTGTCCTAATTGTCTGTGTCTCTTTCTTAACTTCCTTTGGTTCTCTTCTTTGTATTTAAAAAAAAATCCTTCGGTGGCTCCTCCTGTTCCTCCTCCTTTTGGAATCCTATTTACTAGCCCTCTTCTCCCTCCCAAATGTGACCTCCCCCCAATTTTTTTTTATGGAGGGCAACTGGGGCTAAGTAACTTGCCCAAGGTCACATGGCTAGGTTTTTTTTTGTTGTTGTTTGTGTGTGTTGTGTCTGAGGTCGGATCCGAACTCAGGTCCTTCTGACTCCAGGGCCAGCGCTCTACTCACTGTGCCACCTAGCCGCCCCTCCCCCAAAATTTTTAAAATAAATAACAAATACACTTGGTCCAGCAAAATAATTTCACAAATTTGCCATGTCATGTTTGAAAATATATCTCATTATGCACTGTGAGATAGGCAGCATGCTTCATTATTGGTCTTTTGGAGCTGTGATTGATCATTATATCGTTCAGAGTTCTTAAGTCTTTTGAAGTTTTCTTTACGTTGTTGTAGGTATTGTGTAAACCTATCAGCTATATAAGTCTTCCCAAGTTTCTGAGAATCTATATCCTATGTCATTTCTTATAGGGTAATAATATTAGATCACATTTATATGCCATAATGCATCCAGCCATTCAATTGAATACACTTAACTTCTAGGTCTTTGCTTCAACAAAAAGTCCAGCACACTTTGCACTGCACCCTGCTGTCTCTCTTGCTTCAGTTTCCTCATTTGTAAAATGAGAATGTTGGAGTAAATAATACCCAAGATCCTTTCTAGTTCTAAATTCCATAATTAATAGGGAGAAAAAAGAACAAAAGGGAGCAGGAGAGAGAGAGAATCAGGAAAGGAGGGAGGGAGGGAAGTAGATGTGCTATTGAGTGATGGAATGCCACACAGCAATTATTCCAGGTGCCACATCATTCTGGTCTAGTGGGCATAAACCTAACTCACATTTCTAAGGTGTTTCAAAGTTTATAAAGTACCTTCTTCACATTAGCCCTGTGAGTGGATCCAACAAAAAGAATATTGGATTTGTAGTCGGAGGACCTGGATTCAAATCTATCCCGTCACTTACTTCCTGGCTAAGACCCTGGCTAAGCAAGCCACTTAATCTCTCTGGGCCTCAATCTGTAAAATGAAGAGATTAGTCTAGATGACCTCAAGGGACCAACCTGCTCAAAATCTGTGACCTTCTGACCAGAGGACCTCTAAATGTCCGTTTAACTTGAAACCCCATGATTAAAGTCAGTAGTACAAGTACCTAGCATTGCACAGATAAGAAAAGAATCTCAGAGACTTCAAATGATTGCTCATAAAAACTGCAGACAGAATTCAAATCCAAGTCTCTTAAATTGGGCCTTTAGAGTAGAAAAGGCCCACCTCCAATACTACTAGCTGTGTGTTACCCTGGGTAAGTTACTTCACCTTTTTTGATCTCAGTGTCCTCATTTGTAAAACAGGGATAATATTTGCTTCACGGGGATTTGGCCTATCTTAGATGAGATGAAGTAGATAAAACTCTTTTCCAAGCCTTAAAACACCATATAAATGTCAGTTATTAATATATACTACCCCTAGCATGATGTTATATTAGCACCATCCTTTTTCTGCCAGTATTCCTGGCAATATGCTTGATCTGATAATTACACATCTTTGTGGTCCCTCATAGTACTGCACAATGTGGACAGAGTAGAATTCAGCAACAACTCTCAAATATATATATATATATATATATAGCTAATTAAAATATGAAAATCCATAAAAATTTCATTAAATCATGCTAACTGGGAAGACAGCCTATATAAACCAGTGAAATGTATGAATTTCAGAATATTGAAAAGGAACATATTCTTACTGCTTGTTTCTACCTCCAAAATCTGGAACTATATTAATGAAGTATTTCTTGACATAATTCCTACTTTCCAAAGTGTTTTTAGTTAGCCTATCAAAGTAATAACTTAAGTACCTTCCAACTTAGCTTATGTTGTAATTAAAGGGTACTTCGAAAATACTAAAAATTGGGGTGAACTCTCGACATTTTGCATTAGTCATAAGCCCAGCCCTGCCCGAATAGTCAGAACTCCCAAAGTCATTCATTTCAAATTAATGATAACTTACTGTATTGGAATCATGGTACATTTGGAGTTTTGAAGGACCTTAAAGACTGTCTAGTTCAAACCCTACCCAATACATTCCAGTTCCAAACACCTTTAAATTGTTTAAAAATGTACTTATGACAGGACCTTTCATTTCCCTTTATGTTAGACTCATTGGATTAAATTAGCTTTACTATAAAGATACCTTTTTTCCTTTGATCTAAATCTTGGACAGCAAAACTTTGAAGTCTGATGACAAAGTCCTTCATTTCATATTTAGTGAAGAAAATGACATGACTAATAGATCAATAATGGAATCTTTGAGAATTTTCAAAACATGCCATTTAGCAGCTTGTCAGACATCTGGGTATTCAGGGAGAACTAGATTTAGTTTCTTCTAAATTTAGACAAAGATAATTCTTTGGTTAAATCCTCTTCAAATATTAAGAATCACTCACAAATCAATGCATAAGCATCTATTAAGCATCTACTATATATCATCATCCATTATGCTTGAAACATCTACTATATATCATCCATTATGCTTGAAACTAGGGATGCAAAAATAAAACTGAAACAAATCTCTGACCAGTCTAGCCAAGAGAAACATACAAATAGAGACACAAAGTAGATATAAGATAATTGTTAGGGAAAGGTACTAGCAGTTGGAGGAATCAAAAAGGCCTTTTATAAAAGCCATTTCTTCAACTGAGCCTTGAAGGAAGCAGGAGATTCTAAGAGATGGAGGTCAGAAGGGAATGCATTCTAAGTAGGGAAGACCAAGACAGGAGGTGCAATGCCATGTGTGAGGAATTGTTAAGAGGGTCAATTAAGCTTGACCACAGTGTATATGATGGGTGGGATAGTATAATAAGTCTAGAACCAGAGGGTTTTAAATACCAAATGGAGATGTCCATATTTTATCCTAGAGGAAGTAGAAAGACACTGGAGTTTACTGAATACGGAAGTGATATTGCCAGTCATTCAAGTTGTTCAACTGGCATTTATTAAGTACTTCTTATATGCCAGACACTGTGCTGAAGAAAGGCTAAAGGCAGTCCTTGCTTTCCAGGATGTCAGCTGAATGGAAGAGACAACCTACAAAAACCCATGTACAAGTAAGATATGTGGAGGATAAAATAAAGACTGCAATTTAGGAAAAATCACTTTGGCATTGTGTGGAGGAAGAATTAGATAGGGGAAAGACCAGTTGGGGGCTATTATAATAGCTCATGTGAGAGTGGATAGAGTTAGGATTAGTCTACCACTTAAACCAAGATTGTGGCTTGTGAGTAAAGAAAAAGGGACAGATGCAAGAGACATGGAGGTAGACATGAAAAGCTTTCATAACTGTTTAGATAGGAAGTTTGAGACAAGAAGAATTGTACGTGTTTTGAAACTGGGTGACTGGAAGATGGTGGCAGTGCTTCTGACATAAAAAGTTTGAGTTCATAGGGTCAAAAGTTTAGAGTTAGAAAGGGCTTTGGCAGTCATCAGATACATCCAGCCCCCTTCCCCACCCCCATTTCCCACCTCCTTTTACACATAAGGAAACTGAGGCACAGGGAGGTGAAATAGCTTCCCTGAGATCACATAGCTAGTAAATATCTGCGGTTAAATTAGAACTCAACTCTTCCTTACTCTGAGTTTGGTATTCTATCCACTCACTAGCTTGGTGCTTCTAGTTAGGAAGAGGAGTGGATTTGGGGGGAAAAGATCTCTGTTATAGACATGTTGAGCTGCAGACTCCTAGAGATTATTGTAAGGTTTCCAAGAAAAGAGTCTTGGATGGGGAAAAAAATCCTACTGATCTGAGTCAGAAGAACAAAATGTAAATCAGGCAATATCTCAAATTAGGGATCCTTCTTCTTTTAAGCATTAGAACAAGGAGATTCAGAAATATTTCTCAACTACAATAAAGCCTTGTTGGATTGAATCAAATCAGATCAAACTGAATTGAACAGAGGCAGAGGATTTTATTCTTATCATTTTAATCAGTACACAGAGAGAATTGGTATAGAATTTGTGTCTATTGTAGGCGTGAATCTTTGTGTATGTTTGTATCTGTGTATTGTGGGGGGGGGGGTGAGCTTTTACAATGAGAACATAATAATGAGGGCCTCACAGAAAGGATAGGACCTGGCCCCCAAGAGGAAAATATTCCAGGGAAGAAGAATTAACAATAGGAGTTGCCTTATTTTGCTTTGTCATCAGGACTAGCCTTGCTTTCCCTCTGTTGCAAGATATAAGAGATGAAGAGATGAAAATAAAGAAGTAAATGTTGACTAATCTAATTCACATCACTGTTTATGAGGTTAAATTTATGCAAATTATAGGTAATTGAATTTGAAAAAAAATTAACTATTTTAAATAATATTTCATTAAATGTATATTTTGAAAGCTGATAAATTACAATACAAAAATTGCTTTAAAACAATGATAGTTATATTTCTTGTGATCAAGGCAGTACAATTTAAAAAAAATTTAAAATATAAGAACATGGTGTATGTGTATGGAGTGTTTAACTTCTGAATTTCCATTTTAAAATATGCAGCTCCCTTATGATTACACAAATCAGGATTCCTAAACTGATAAATAAATTGGCACACTTTTGCATGAAATAAGAACCGTATTTGATTAAAGTTATGTCATTTGCGATCCCCTCATTTGTAATAAATTCCAAATGAATGGTTTGGGAATTTCTTATCCAGGGAGAATAATAATAACAACAATAATAGATAACATTTAGATAGCACTTTAAAGTTTACAAAGCACTCTACAAACATTATTCATTTGGTCTTCACAACAGCTGTGAGAGGTAGGTGATATTATTATAGGCATTTCACAGATGAGGGAACTGAAGCGGACAAAGGTTAAGTGAGTTGCACAGGGTCACAAGACTTGGTAAATTTCTTGAGGCTGGATTTGAATTGGGGTTTTCCTGACTCCAGATCCAATACTCTTATCTCTCCACAGTGTCACCTAGCTGCTTCTGGAGGAAAGGGAAAAGTTCAAGGAGGGAGGGGCATCACGACTGTGTTAATCTTTAATTCTTCTAAGTTAGTTAGGAACCAGCTTCTTTGTTGCCCAAGATTAGATTCTGGAACAAGGGCAGTATGACTCATGCTAACACAGTGGGTCACAGATAACCCACAGGTTATCAATGAATCCAACATATTTTTTTAAAGGGAAGCATACTGTTAATCACAAGCAGAAATAATCATTCAGTCAACCAAACAATATTTATTGATTACCCACGAAAACTGTGGTAGGCACAATGCAAGAAAAAATAAAGATGCTATCCTTGTTTGTCTCTTTTCGGTGCCAGGAAGTCAATATGACATACAAATGTATTAAATATCACTACATTTATGTAACTACTAGGCAACAAGAAAGCAAAAGACAAAATTAGCAAAAACAAACAAACAAAAAGTCCCTGCCCTCGAAAAGCTTAATTTAGCATGTCCAAAAGTTTTCTCTTTAGAGGAAAGTATTAACTTAAAAGATTTAAAGGTGGACAGTACCACAGAGTACTTTATTATCCCATTAAAAATATGAGTCCAGAGAACAAAACAATTTCATTTGTCTTTATAAAATTTACAAAGATAGGATGTTCTCTGGCTTCTTTATTTCTTAACAGGTGAAGGTTTCTTCCTACAATGCTTTATTGTATATATTACAAAGTCTTCAGGGGCTTCAATATTCAAATGTCAGAGTTTTTTAAGCACACTTGAGAAGGGATTTTTTCCCCCTTCCTGTTAACATGATATGCCTTTTTAGACTTCTCAGATAATTCCAGTCATCTTGACAAAGGAAAATCACCAAGACAATAAAATGAGTTAACAAAAGGGAAAGAATGACAGTTTCCCTTCTACTTTTCAAAAATGTTTTATAATATGATATGAGATTGCCTTTATTAAATAGACTGGTAGAGGAATCAACTTTTACAATGTGACACTTTTTGCAATAAAGAACACCTACACTTCTTTGCAATACATCCTTTCCCACACATAATTAGCAGCACTGTTATTATTGCTACTATTATATTCCTTGTTCAGTATAATTTCTCTGGAAATGAAAATATAGCTTTGTTTGGAGTAAACCTGGCACATAAGCAGTAACATATGAGCTTTAGTTATTTGTCATGCTTTTAAGAATGTCTTTTCTCTATTTTTATTTAAAAAATTTTTATTGCTTCCTCTCCCCAATTCCCTGATTTTTTTTCACATAATTCAAATTCATAAGGTACTAATTTAGTGGTTCCTCAATGAGGAAGCAGGGGAAACTAATATGAGTTCCCTTTTAGGGGAGACACTGGAAAATGCACAATCCCCAAATGGGATATTTTTTTGGATACAAAGGAAGTGAGGGGAAATTTATGAAAAGAAGTAACAGTGTCAATGACTTTTTCTGGTCATTGCCATACAAAATGTTCCCTAAAAAGGGTGTTTCCTAAAAATTAGGATTACTTCACTAACAAAATCCCACCTAAAATTATAAGAAATTCCTTTGGATGGTAGCCATCTCCCCCAATCTGTCCTAAGAAATCCCTTTCCTTAGGAAAAGGGTAGAAGTCTGGGCAAGCAGAATTTGTTAGACTGGCCTGGCACAGTGCTAGAGAATTACTAGGGGCTCTACCAATCATCACCCTCACTCTTACCATAATTTCCTTTCTATTTCTAGTCTAGTAGATAATTATGATACCTGAGACTGGTGTGATAGAATAGGAAGAAAACTTGATAAGCTTCACAATTCCTTTGTCTAGTGGTACAGGAGGAAGAGCAATGGACTCCAAGTCAGGATAGATCTGAATTCAAATGCAGCCTGGGACATTTAACTAGTTATGTGATTCTGAGCAGGTCACTTCAACTCAAATGAGATAATATTTATAAAAAGCATTTAGCACAATGTCTGGCCCACAGTAGGCACCGTATAAATGTTTATTCCTTTGGTCCTTTGCTCTTTTAGCTTTGGTTTCTTTATCTGTAAAATGTGGGTATGAATAGCAACCTTTCCCTAAGCCATGCTGCAAAAAATGATACTAGTTTATCATCTCTACATGTAAATGTCTATTTTTCTTTCCCTTAGTCTTATTCCACATATTTAATTTTTCTCTGACTGTTCCCTTGCACCAAACTCTAATCTTGAACATCAAACTGATTTCTAAAGATATAAATAAAAAGTAACAAAATTATGAATGCCCACCAGGAATTTTCTGTGGGGAGAAATACAATTATTGACATCCTGACCATTAACTCAAGCTACTATCTTTAATCTTGACACAACTCCTTGTGTCTTTGAGGGTGATAGAAATTGTTAATTTTTAGTTTTAGCTTTTTTAACCAGCATAGATTAGAGACAGACTCTCCCAATGGTTTGCTAAACTAGCAGCAAAAACAAAGCCTTGTTAGAAAAGTCTCTCCACACTCATATTGCTTAGCCCCTCCACTGAGACATAAGCAAGGACTAAACTAAGTAGCTTTATAAGACTTATCTTCCTACATTCCACAGTTGTATGAAAAGCAAGGAGGAAAATGTTTTCTGCATTTTCAAAACCTGTACAAAGTATTATTTTTCAAAAATACTAGTAGAAAAAAGAATAAAGTAAAGAGGGAGGGATTGAGAAAAATGAGTTTGGTCAGACCAGGGTGGGAGGGAGGGGGTTGACATAATTGTTTATTAGAAAGAACAGTGAATTTGGGGTGATAAAAATTTGGGTTGATAAAAATTTGGTTCCTGATTCCAAAACTTAGTAGCTATGTGATACTGGGCAAGGAATTCTCTCTCAATCTCATTTTCCCCTTGTGCAAAATGGGAGTGGCAAAATTTGTACCACCTACCTGACAGGGTTGTTATAAGGAAAATCCTTTGTAACCTTAAAGAATTCTATAAATGCAAACTCTCATTATATTATATAATCCTGAATGTAAACATTCTGATATGTTAAACCAGAAAAATTAGGAGCAATTTTTGGAATTCTGAAAAAAATTAATGACCTAAACAAATATGAACATATACATTTACATAATCTGCCAAATGGGAAGAGACAATATTTTTTAAATATAGGAGTAGAAACAGAAAACAATTAAGAGAAAAAGTTTCCAAGTTGTACCTGGAAAGTAAACTAGAATTGAATTAAGAAATCTGATCAATAGGGTGAAAAAGAACCTAAGAAACAAGAAAAATTCTGAAGAAGGAAATGCATCCTGGTACCATGCATGAGTTTAGTTTTGCCAGTTGGGTTTTCCTACATGTTCAGTTATCTCCAGAGATTAGTGAAGAGTCACCCATAACAACTGTATTCATTTAAAAAAATTCCACTGACCAAACTTTTTAAAAGTTAAATTTAGGGCACTGAAAATTTTGACTTGTATATTGCTATTTATATAAAATTCAGTTACAAAGCAAGTCCCCATTTAAGTTTTCTATCAATCTAGTTAAATGGTCATTGTTTACACATAAAATAATATACTCAATTTAATAGATATGTATATGTGTGATTATATATTACATTACATATGTGTATGTGTGTATATAGGTATGCATATATGTATGTGTGTATAACCATATATGTGTATATATACACACATATGTAAATAGGACAAACTCAACTCCTAAAGTATCAATAATACCTGATTTAAGAGTTAGATATTTTCCCCAATACTATTATAGAATTATATCCCTGGATGTGCCCAGATGCAGCAAAAAGAACAAATCAAAAAGAAATTTTATTTTTAACAGGACATTTCAGCTACTGGCATTTGTGATAGTTAAAAGTTCTGAATTACATCATCAAAGTCACATGCAAATATGTGAATGGATTTGATCCTGATTAAAACCAGTTGTCCCAGAGAAACAAAACTTAGTCAATAATGAAATACTGTACTTTCTAAAAAAAACAAAGAGTAGTTCACAATTATATAGCACTTGGTGCTTTTGACTACTACGGAGAGGATACTTGAAGTTTCTTTCAAATACGAGATTCTATATAATCTGTACAGATTCATTGAGGCTCATTTTACTGAATGAAAACTGACTAAGAAATAAGCCAACCCCATAATACACTTGTTTACATGTCTATATGTACATCTATGGCTATATATGTATGTATATGTATTGCATGTTTGCATGCACAATATGTGTGTTCATATCTTCTCACATATGTAGAAAATCACTTGTGAATAACTCACCTTGATCCCTTTCATGCCATGTCCGACTTGCAGCAGCTGGGGAATTTGGAGAAGGATAAAAGTCTCCTGTAGGACTTGGCTCCATATTTTCATCTATGGATATAGTTTTGGGTCTTTTGCTGTTAAAAAAAAAGTTGTTTTTATAATATTTCTGGAAAAAAATCTTCTCCAATGATACATTATTGTTGAGGCTATCAAGTAGTTGAAGATAATTTTGTAAAAGTAAATTTCAAGGACTGTGAATACGACAAAAAGGAAAATTGTTTTTATGACTGAAATCTGTTAGGAATGTTCTGAAATAGCAGTATATATTTTAAATCATAAATAATAGCAGACATTTATAGTTGTGTACAACAATAATAATACATGTATGAATATGTATGTATCATAAATTACACACATGCATATATTTATTTTATGTCCATATATGTATTTATAACCATATAATAAATATTATATAATCATATCGGTATGTAATATTGGTGCATATACATGTATGTGTATACATACATATGAAACAGCATAAAAAATTGTGGTCTCCATTTCTGACCTTTTCTGCTCTATTTCCAAAAAGCATTTAAATGTGAAGGAAACATATGAATATTTAATGTTTTATACATTAGGCTTCTTGCTTTCTGTTATTAAGAGAGCATACTCTCTTTTCTTGCCTACAAAGTCAGAATATTGACCAATGGTCATTCCTTAAAAGGACTTCTTAAGTGAATTGAAAGTGAAGGGTTTAGATTTAAATGATGCAATTAGTTTAAGAAAAAGTGATTTTTTTCTCAACCAGAACATACTAAATCTATATATCCCCATAAGAGGAGAAAAAAATCGTTTTTAAATGTGAAAGGTCATAATATTTGATGTCTTCCTTCCTGCCACCCTATCAATCAGATAACTAGCCATGAATATGTTTGTTTTTTGTTACAAGTGGTTATTTCTTACAGCAGTATCCTCAGAACCATAACTAGCTATTTTAGAACATGAGGCAAAGAAGCATAATTGCCCTCAAATCAACCTAGTAAAATATGATGTAAAAGTAACACAAGTAACTGAGGCAAATTCAGCAAAGTGGGAAAGGGAAACAATTATTGCAATGATTTCTAGCTGCTGAGGGAGTACATGTATTAATTTTTGTACCCTCTAAATTTCAGTGCCCTAGTACCCTAGGGCAAAAATCCAGCGACCCTATCCTTGGTATAGTTCTAGTATTCCTTCTAATTAATGCACATGAAAGGGTTGGAACTGTGTCTACTGAAATATCACTGTATTGAGCTAAGAAATAAGCATTTTGTATGTATTGTAACCTCCAGAATGCTATAATATTCTACCTAGAAGAAAATATAATTTAGACTTTATATTGAATTATAAAAATAGCAAGTAATGTATTAACTTAATTCTTCCATATGTAGTTCAAAATGTAACTTTATACCATCTAATCTTCATTCAGTTCAATTCTGTCCTTCATGGGTCAGAGGTCAAGATGTCTTAATCCTACAGAGGAAAGCTGCAGGGGTAGGTGGGAAAAACAGGATAACATTCACAAAGAATCAGCAGTGGAATGATTTCAAGCCCTCTACTGTTCTAGAGAGTATAATGTTGGAATCTTTTTGACCACAAGGAGAGAACTAAATTGACAACCCACCCAGCAAAATGTAAATAAATAAGTGCTCTAAAGACATGTTGGGGGTTTTTCTTCTTCCATTTTTTTTGCTGTATCTCTAGTGCCTAGAATAGTCATGTGTCATATAATAATATGTCATGTCATATGATAAATACTTCTTGATTTGATTTTTAAAATATTATTTGACAATATCATTGTCAGGTCAGAAATAATTTTTGCTCAGTTAGAAAATTAAAGGCACTTTCCCTGGCCTCAGCAGGTTAGTCATCATGTTGATCTATACATTAAATTTACATACATAAATAGACTCATTATTTTATAGTCAAGTGGCATATTATACCTTTAGTGCAAACAAATACAAATGCATAAGTGCTTAACTAATTCAAATACAATCAACTCCCAATCTTCTAGAAGAATAGGATAAAAGGGATATCAGTCAAAATAATCACAGTGATAGCACAAAACACATTTGTCTGGAATACATTTTTGTGTCGTTATTTGAATGGGGGGGAGTGGTATTCTGAGAATTTGCAACATGTCAAATGAACTAATGAAACCACAAAGCGAAGATCCAACGCAAAATAAACTGTTGATTGTGGAGCATCTATCCTCTGACCCCTAGATTCAACTCCTCTCCCTAATCACATTACAAAAGAGGGTGACCAAAATCAGCTATTAGACTGATAAGTAGTTATTCCTAATGGCTAGTAGGTTTATCAGGAAAGAAACCCCCAAATCTCAAGTCATACAGACCCAAAATTTAGTCATTTGGTTACTGTCAAATCACAAGGAATTGTAATGTGATGTTCCAGAAATACGTCCTTAACCCTATGTGGTTTAAAGGTTTTTTTTTTTTTTACTAAAAACTTGGATAAAGGCATGCTTATGAAATTATAGATGACATACAGAGTAGTCAGGATCCAAAAAGATCCAACAAGCTAGAACCTGGGCCATATTCAGTAAGTTGAGATATAATAGGAATAAAAGTTAAAGTCTTATACTTAGGCTAAAAAAATCAGTTTCATAAGTGTGAGATGAGTAAAAGATGCTAGACAGCAATTCATCTTTAAATAATTTGGGGTTTTTAGTAAATTGCATAGTCAGACACGACTGAATAACTAAACAATAACAACAACCACAACAGAAATGCCCAACATAAGCCAATAATGTGCTATGGCAGGCAGTCCCCAAAAGAGAATGTTGTATCAGGCTGCTTTAACAGAGGCATTATTAAAACTATGGAGGTGACCAAGCTATTTTATTTTGCCCTAGTAAGGAGAGGAAGAGATGGAAGAAGGGAGAAGGAGAGAGGGTAGTGTTGGAGTTCTAGGGTACGAGGAGAAACTCAGAAGTAGAAGCATTAAAGAAAGAAAAATGAAGGGGTGATTCTCCGAGGACCTAAGAAAGATAAATCAGTGGATAGGTAAGTGGAGGGAGAACACTTGGAGCCTAAAAACTAAAAACTCTAGCTCCATCTACATGTCAGTAAAGACAAGACTTAGCTATTATTAGAGATTTCCCTATTTGTCTCAAAGACAGAATTTTTTTTGGAGGGCAACTGGGGTTAAGTGACTTGCCCAAGGTCACAAGGCTAGTTTTTTTTGTGTGTGTGTTAAGTGTCTGAGGCTGGATTTGAACTCAGGTCCTCCTGACTCCAGGACCACTGCTCTATTTACTGTGCCACCTAGCCACCCCAAAGACAGAAATTCTTTATCCTTCATCCCAGAAGGATGGAATCTCTG
Source organism: Gymnobelideus leadbeateri (assembly GCA_011680675.1). Lineage (NCBI taxonomy): Eukaryota > Metazoa > Chordata > Mammalia > Diprotodontia > Petauridae > Gymnobelideus > Gymnobelideus leadbeateri. The sequence continues at coordinate 625,907 of WOXC01011224.1, forward strand.
CATTATTGTCAATTCCTCATTCTTCTTCAGTCCACATATCCAATGAGTTCCAAATCTTGCCCTTTCTAACTCTAATCTCTTATATCCAACACTCTCTATATTTACAGTTATGATCATAATTCACCTCAGCACCTCTCACCTAGATTAATGCAATGGCTTCCTAAATGGTCCCTCTGCCTCAAATTTATCTCCACTCTGCTTTGTCCTACATCCTGCTGCCTTCAGCAAAGGTCTGACCATTTGACTCCCCTACTCAGCTCCAAATGTCAAGGTCTCTGATTAGTCCTTCACAACCTGAATCCACCCTATCTTTCCATCCTCACTGAATATATTTTGAACGAGCTGGCTTTCTGTTCCCCACAAACCATGCTCTGTCTCCCATCTTCGTCCCCCACATCTCACCTCCAGCTCACTGAGTCCCTCTTTTCTTTCATGATAAAGCTCAAGCAGCACCTGCTACATAAAGCCTTTCCTAGTCCTCTTAGCTTCTAGGACCCTCCCTCCCAGACTACCTTATATTTAACTACTTCATGTTTATGTTTATATTTAAGCTTATTCTGCATATTTCCAGGGAAAACTGAACTAAAATAAAGGGCCGGTATCTGAGGATTCAGCAGAACAAGATTTCACAGAATGGGAATTGTCACTGTTATCACTTATTATGACTAACAATTCACATTTCTCTAGCACTTTTAGGTATACAAAGCATATTTATCTTGACAAATTTGCAATATAGAGAGTGTAAGCAGGAATATCTCCATGTGAGGCTCAGAGGAATAAAATACTTCATCCAAAGCCACACAGGTAGTTAAGTATGAGTACCTAGTCCAGGGGTTTCTAGCTTATTTTTGTGTCATGAGTCATGTTAGCAGCCTAAGGAAACCTACAAAGTCCTTCTCAAGTAGTAGATAAATGGAAGTTCATCAATTAAACACCAAAAGACCATGGTGAACATCTAAATCAACTGTTCCCTAGGATATTACTTTTCAGACTGTGTGTCTTTGGGATTTCTCTGTGATGTTTTAAAATATGATCTCATTATCAAATAAGATAATGTTTGTAAAGTGCTTAGAGCACAGTGCCTGACACATAGTAGGGGCTTACATAAATGTGTGGTTCTCCCCTTCTCTTTTTCATGCACATCCCTAAATTATAACCTTTGGAGCAGAATTGAAATGGATATCTTTGCCATAACATATTTTAAGTAACTCCTAAAGATGTCTCATGGAACTGTAGGATTTCATGAAATGATTTAAAAATCATTGTTCTCTTTGTTATTGGGAATGTTGAGTTTTTTTCTCATTCTTCATTCAATCAATTTTTTTTAGAGCAATTCAGGTTAAGTAACTTGCTCAAGGTTATACAGCCAGTTATTTTTGTGTGGGTGTTAAGTCTGAGGCAGAACTGATCCCGGGTCCTCCTGACTTCAGGGCTGGCACTCTTACTCACTGAGCCACCTCACCACCCCCCCGTTCAATCATTTTAAAAATCTTTAAAAATCTTATAGAACAATTATGTTCATTGATACTCTTTTAAAGATGAATCCAAGAAAGTCCCAGAATGTTATAAAAATCAGTAAGAATTATGGAGATACTTGCTTTGCTCTCACATCAAAGCGCTAAAATGCTGTAAAGATGTAGACATATAAAAACTTTACCTGCTTGGTGGAGAAGACAGTGACCTTTGTAGATTTACACCGGAGTTCATGTCATGGTAGTATGGCTGGCTCGGGATCTCTCCAATTGGGAAGTTTACCCCAGTTCCCTGGGTTATAGGGGCTGAAGTGTAAAAGAGATGACATAAAATTAACACTTTAATTCAAATTTACTAGCCTATGGAGGAGTCTTGCAAATAAATATAAAGTATTTATCAGCATATACTAATATATAGCTACACTTATTTCTAAATTGGTAGGAAAGTAATACATTAAATAAAAGACTTACACAAGTGTGCACACATTCCCTCCACCTCTGCCATATGATCTGACCAGGTTTATATGTGCTTCTAATTGCAAAGCTAAGGTAGATTACCAAACATCTTTGAAATATATTTTCCTGTCCCATTTTTGCATCCATCACTTTGTTTACTATTTTCCACAAAAGTTATTACAACATGTATTTGTAAATCTATTTATCTTAAATGCACTAGATGAGCTCTTAAATAACCATATCCTTATTTAATACTTCAAGTAGTAGAGGGAAGCTTGCTTTACTTTAAAAAAAAAAACCACTGCAATGTGTCCTTTCATAATTCAAAGACTCCTTTGGTAGTGTGAATTTACTTCCTAATATATGTTTTATAAATCCAGATGTTTACTTTTATTAAAGCACACATCTGCAATATACAAAAAAACCCTTCTTGTTTTATTCTCTTACATGATTTCTTTCCCTCCACTTCCCCAACCCAAATTTTCTGGATTACATATGGGATTTTTTTCCCTCTTCATAATTTCCTCCTTCAGGCTACCATAGTTGTCAACATAGCAGGAACAGTTCTGAGGACTTGGTAAAAACAGTTGAAAAGACATAAATTATCCTGTTTGTCTTAAGTTCATTCATTCAACAAGTTATTTATTGTGCTTATTGTGGGTGTAGCACTATGGGAACCTGCAGTAAGGATGCAAAAAAAATTTTAAAGACACAATTGGCCTCTGCCTTTAATAAATTTAGAGACTAGCTGGGAGGACAAGGCATATGGGTGTGAAATGCTTAAATCACAATGCCAGACGATGAATGATTACGCAACAAAATAAGCAGTAGAGACAATAAGTGCTTTTGGAGTTGAGAACCCAGGAAAGATCACTGTGGCCTATAATAACTGAAGAAAGTTTCATGGATCAGGAAGGCCTTGAGCAGGCCCTAAAGGTAGGTTAAGATTTGGATTGGTAGATGGTGGCTAGGTGACACAGTGAATAGAGCACCGGCTGTGGAGTCAGGAGGACCTGAGTTCAAATCTGGCCCCAGACACTTAACACAAAACTAGCCATGTGACCCCAATTGCCCTGCCTTCCCCCTCCAAAAAGAAAAAAAAAAGATTTGGATTGGTAGAGCAGAGAAGCAGGGTATTCTGAGCAACAGGTGTAGTATGAATAAAGGCACAGAGATGGGAATGAACATGGATGCTCCAGGGACAGTGAAGAGGCCTGCCTAGATGAAATGAATAGGAGGGTTTTTAAGAACTGTCTGCATTTCTGCTAGACCCAAGAAGCCCTGCATGGGAGAAATCATGCTGCAGGCTATAATGTATCAATGGGAGTATCCATGGGGTTCATCCTGGATTCACTTTACTCCTCCTTCCAACTACTCCCAAATTAATTTTACAAAAATGTATGATAATATTATAAAGTTTTATATTATATGATGTCAGAGACATTATAGATTTTGGAGCATCTCTTTCTCAGACCTTTTATAAAAACATTTTGAATTATATTAACAATCCCATTCAGGCCAATGGATAGTTCCAAAAAGTTAAGCTTTTTAAAAGACAATGGCTTTTTATAGAAATATTATAAGCAGACCACAAGTCTATTGGTGCTTCTCACCAATAGCAAATAATGTCATTATGATGAATAGCTCTCTTTGCCCATAATGAAATTAAACAAAACAAAAATCATGAATAGTTTAAAAAAGACAGCACTTCTGGGGTCATCTGCCTTACTTTAGACATCAATATACTTATTGTTTTCTGTATAGTGTATTTTAACCTCCTTTTGTACTTCAAGTTTAATTGTATGCTGTGTAATCTGATGTCTAAAGGTCTGAATGCTTTTGACAGCTAAAGTACAGTTCTGTTTGTTGTGGCTTGAGGTATACTGGAGGTTAAGCAAATGCAAGGTAAGAAATCCCACCATAACCACATGCTTTTAAGTTTATTATTAGAATAATATTGTGTGTAACACTGGGGAGCTGTGTGTGTGTGTGTATGTGTGTGTGTGTGTGTGTGTGTGTGTGTGTGTGTGTTTTAGAGAGAAAGAGAAAAAGGAGAAAGGGGGGAGAGACAGAGAGAGATAGAGAGACAGAGAGATAGAAAGACAGAGACAGACACAGAAAGACAGAGACAAAGAAAGAGAGAGAGAGAAAGAGAGAGAGATGGTGGGGGTGCTGAGTGAAAATAACTAATCTTGCTTTCTGTATGGAACTAGTTAAAACAATGATATATATCGTTTCTGTTTTAAGTGGTAAATTAGCTACAGGATTTACAAATCTTCAATGTACGAAACTCATGAGCTAATTCAAGATGAGGAAAAGAATCTTATGACTTCATTTAAATCTGCCTGGTTATATAGGACAATGATGATAATGATGATGGCCAGTATTCATACACCATTTGAAGATTTGCAAAGGGCTTTTACAAGTGTTATTTAATTTGACGATCATAACAATTCTGGAGGTAGGTGCTATTATTGTGCCCATTTTACAGATGAGGAATCCAAAGCAAGGAAAGGTTGAGTGCCTGGCCAAGAACACATACCTAATAAATATCTGAGATTGAATTTGAACTTAAGTCTTCTGGAGTCCAGGTCCAGTGCTCTATCTTATTCATCACCTTGCTGACTCAGTAATAATGGTTGATGTTCATATAGTACTTTAACGTTCACAAAATGCTTCATATACATCACCTCAATTCATCCTCACCAATTTACATATTGCTATAAATATTTTAGGTCGGGCACCTAAGGATTTTAGAAACGATTGGCCCACAAAGATTGTATGAGAACAACAATAATAATGATAAACTATTTATCTGCAAGCACTATAAAAAGACCATGGGAATTTGCACTTCACCAAGAACATGAGGCTAAGCAAGAAAAACTCTACTTTATACCAAATATGTCTAGAAATGTAAACGCCAAAATAAGTACTTGTCAGAATGCTCAGAATGCCCTAAAAATACGGTAAATAATGCCCTCCTACAACCTTCAGGAGCCAGTATGAAACCCTCTGTTTAGCTTTTAAAACACTTTACAACTTGCTTCAAACCTGCCTCTCCTTTCTTATCTTATACCTCCTTCCCCTCTACATACTCTCCAGTCCATCAGCACATCCCAATCCTGGATCTTCTCCCTGGCTGAACCCCATTCCTGAAATGTTTTCCGTCCTCAAGCTCCATTTCTCTGCTTCCCTGGTTTCTTTCAAGACTCAGCCGAAATCCCATCTTCTGTCTTTCCCAATGTCTCTCATTCCTAGCATTGTCCTTTTGAGATTATCTTCCATTCATGTCATTTGGACCTTTATAATAAATATTTGCCAATTGTCTCCCCATTAGAATGTGAATTGCTTCAAGGCATGGGCAACATTTTTACCTTTCTTTGTTTCTTCTCTGAACCCTTACAATTAATTAGCACTATGCCTGACACAGAGTAAGGGCATAATAAATGCTTAACTTTGTGACTGACTATATCTTGATCTATAATAAAAATTCCCAGTTTTCATAACTGAAGGCCACTAAATAAAAATGTTTATCAGAATCATACATGAGATAATACCTTTCTAGAAAACTCTCTGAAGAACCCAAGGACATTCATGTATACACACACCTTTTTGGTGCATATATGTGTAACAGAGGCAGCTAGGAGTGCTGAACCTGGAGTCAGGCAGACCTGAGTTCAAACTTAATTTCAAATAACTGTGTGGCAAAGGACAAGTCACTTAATCTTTGCCTGCCTCAGTTTCCTCCTCTGTAAAAGGGGATGATAAAATTCCCAAGATTGTTATAAGGATCAAATAAAACAATATATGTAAAGTGCTTTACAAACCTTAAAGTACTATATAAATACTAGCTATTTTGAGAATTATTATGTGAATGTCTTATCTCTCAACAAATATACTTGCTCTTGTTAGATGTATTCATTCTGTCCCTGGCTAAGAGTTCATCATTCCTATATCTTATGCCACTGAGCAGAAATCTTTTGCAGCTATCACTGTCCTAACCAGTTTCCCAAATCCATCTTTATAATCTGAAACATCTATATTCAATGGTAGCAGTGAGGAAAACACTACCAATAGCCCCTAAACTCTTAGGTTTTTTGCCCCAAATTTCATATTCCATACTCAACATTCTTCCTCACAACAATCCTGTCAACCAATCAACAAGCATTTAACAGGAATTTACTATGTGCCAGATACTGTACTAGGCACTGGCAATGCAAATGCAATAAATGAAACAATCCCTACTCACAGGAGCTTACATTTTAATAAGCTATATATTGTCTTCTCTGTGTTCCAGTGGGTCAGACAACATATAGAATATTTTCATTGGATGAATATTGCAGTTAAAGGAGGGAGGAAGTATTTATAGGGCATCTACTATATGCCAGGCAACATGCTAAGCATTTTATAAATGATATCCATCTTCAAAACAAACCTGGGCAATAGGAGCCATCAATATTACCATTTTAGAGTTGAGGAAATGGATACCAAGAGAGGTTAAGTGACTTGCCCTGGACCTCACATCTGGGTAGTATCTGAAACTCCATTTTAACTCAGGTCCAACTCCAGATTCAGTGCCCTATCCTCCAGAGGAAAGTGTTAAGGAAGGTAAGAGAGCTAGAAAATATGCCATTTGAGAACTGATACAACTGAAGATGCTTAGCTTGTAGAAAGAAGCCTTGTTGAGGATTATCATGATAACCAACTTCCAAACTATGAAGGTTTGTTAGTGGGGAAGATGGATCAGACTTTTCTGCTTGACCTTAGCGGTCAAAACTAGGAAAAATATAAAGGAGAGAAGGGAAAAAGTTGCAAAGAGATAGGTTTATGCTGGATATATGGAAAGACTTCCTAGGAACACAAGTTGTCCAAAAAATGAGCTACCCCAGGAGAATTTCCCTTTACTGAAGTTCTTTAATCAAAGACTGAGCCAATCAGTCAATCAATCAATAAGTACCTATTAAGTGCCAAATATGCCAACACTGTAATTGGCACTGGGAGTATATAAATGCAAAAAGAGGGGTAGGGAAGAAGGAAAGGGAGGAATGAAAGAAAGAAGGAAGAAAAGAAAGAAAGAAGTAAAAAAAAGGAGAAAGGAAGGAAGGAAGGGAGGAAAGAGGAGGAGAATGAAAACCTGCTCTCAAGGATCAGGACACAACATGCGACAGAACAGGAAGCAACTGTTGGCATCCTGAAGGCTTTCCTATTCCAGTATGGGCTGGACGAGATGACCTTTGAAACTGAGGTTCTGAGATTCTGTGATTCTGTCAAAGCACTTGACATGCCATAGAGTACCAGTTAAAGTTGAGATTATTATAGAAAAACAATGGCAAACAAAATCGTAAGGGAGTTGTTAAAAACACTTCATAAATTAAACTATTTTCAAGCATCCTCAAGCACTTCAGCAGAATAGATTTACATACCCCCAATTGGTACAGTAATCACAGATCAGTCGTCCCCTTATTATCATAAGTGTCCTAGGGGCCTCCACTAAACAACAGTTTGAACCACTGAGCTGTTAGCCTAGTTTTTCTGTTGCAAATCTAAAAGAAGGCATTTCTTTTAAAATAGTCTATCATTCAGACTTTTCCCTAAACATAGATAAGTCTTTAACTTTAACTGTATCTATAAAGTACCTAGAGATATAAGGTCACATGAAATTGTAGGTGGGGGCAATTGGGGAGGGCCTAAACCCTTACCTTCATTGGTACAGACTTTCCAGTATGAGAAATCCCTTTACTCATACAGATCAGCAAGTGGTATCTTAGAGAATTTTCCACAGGTACTGAGGGGTTAAGCGATTTGCCTAAGGCCAGTATGTGTCAGGGGAAGAACACAAAGTCAGACCTTTTTGACTTGGGAGGCTAGCCCTGCATCCTCACATTGCTTCTTGATCCCATTAATTAATGCTTTCTCCCTCCTCAAATAAATATGCACATAGTAATCTGTCTATATTTATAATCTCCCTATACAATAGAAGTTTTTGAAGTCAGGAACAATTTTTTGTTCTGTCTTTGTATCCCCAGTGCCTAGCCTAGTGTTTTACTCAGAGTCTGGACTTAATAAATGTTTATTAAGTTGGACTGGATTGACTAAAGAAAAGTCACTTAACCTCATCTGTAAAATGGGCACCATTATACTACATGACCTCCATCACAGGGTTGTTGTGATGGTTAAATAAAATCACAAATGTAGAATGTTTAGGAAACCTTAAAGCAATGGTCAGTGTTCACTAAACTAGTCCTCACTCTAGAACAAAACTAGAAAACAACAACTCACATTTACATAACAGTTTAAGGTTTGCATAGTGCTTTCCTTATAAAAATCTGGTGAAGTGAACAGTGCAAGTATCATTATTTTGCAGATGAGAAAAACTGAGTTTCAGGGAGGTTACGGGGCATTTCCAAGGCATGTAGCTAGTAGGATTCAAATCTAGACCCCATACTCTAACTACTCTAAACCACCATACCCATCCTGCCTCATGCAGGAGTTGCTCTTTGCTCTAAGTCTTACAAAGATATTTATTCAAAAGCAATAATGTTTTTTTGTTTGTTTGTTTTTTGCTTTTTGGAGAGGGAAGGTAGGGTAATTGAGGTTAAGTGACTTGCCCAAGGTCACATGGCTAGTTTTGTGTTAAGTGTCTGAGTCGTATTTGAACTCAGGTCCTCCTGACTTCAGGGCCGGTACTCTATTCACTGAGCCACCTAGCCTCCCCCAAAAGCAATAATGTTTTGACCTGGAAAAGAAATTCAGTTCACAACCAAATGGGCCAGAGTACTTCTACATTCATTTGAACATTTATTATTCCAGTGAGAAAGGGAAAAGTTAAAAATGAAAAGTGAAAACTTGGCTCTTATATTTCTCTAGACAGTCAAAAATGGAAGAAAAGAGGGAAATAAGAACATGGTCCATTCCCTTCAAGGCAATGGGAACATTTGCTTTAAACCTTTTCTTCAGAGTCTGAAAAACTCAATGAATAATATAAAAAGCTCAATCAAGGGGGCTTTTGTTTGATTAGATCTCTCTTCAGGGGAGCCCAACCTAAAAACATACAGCACAATATCAGAGGAGAGGCATAAACAAATCATAAACAAATGGTAGTCACTGTTCTTGATAATGCTAATGTTAATTTGCAACTACAGTTGGCAAAGTCGATTTTTTAAAAGTCCCTCTGCATTCTGTATTCCTAGGTGTATGTCCTGTACCTAAAGAAAAATAAAATGAAAACAACAGGAAATGTGTATGTTACCATAATCACATCCATTTAATTAATTATAATTCCTTTGAAATAAATTTCCATTAAAGGCCAAAAAGTTGAAAAGAGTGGCAAATAACTTCAATATCAATCATTCAGAAGAAGACTTAGTGTATACTATACAATGCTGGTATTAACCGTGGAGATTTTAATACAAGTGTTTTAAGAAAGGGGGAGCAAATAAATTTTCGATTTCATAAAAAAAAACCATTGATCTTTGGAAATGCAAAGCTTCCTTTTACCTTCTCATTAAAGAAGTCTAAAATGCATGGTTCTTATTCAAACTGGGATTTTAATATTTTGAACCACATGGGAAACATTTTCAATCAATTTATGAATTAAATAACAAGAAAACAATGCATGACTTACTTCTGGACACCCTCACAAGTTCTGCCACATTGAAGACTCCAGATTTTACAAAACTATCCTCAAGGTACCCTGAAAAGGAACATTAGAAATAATTAACATGTGCAAGAAACTAATGGAAAGGTTTAGAAATCAGGATGGGTTTAAACTTCTTAAACTACAAAAAAGGGAGTGGTTAAGACAATAACAGAAAATACTTTTATCTAAAAACAGGAAGCTCTATAAATTCAAAGTTTTCTGAAGGTAAATGTAGTTTGTTCAGACAAACTTGTATTTAACAATTAAGTAATCACATCTTAAAGTATGTCAGTGGCTTACCCCCTCTATTCTTCTGCAACTCACTCTCTTCCTGGAGTAGTACTCCCATTCTGGCAGAGATTGGTGAATCCATAGGCAACAAGAATGCCACAATGCCCATCCTACCATTGCTGGCCATCGTTGGAAACATTAAATCATAGACTAATGATAAGGATCCCAATTCTGTCCCATAATCTGGGCCAAGGCCAGAGCTGCCCCAGGAGGTTTATCTTGGTCCAAAGTAGCCCCATGAGGATTCCGAGCTCCCAAAAATATCAGTTGGTTCTGTAGTAGGGCTCTCAGGGGTAAGTGATAGGGACAGCTCAGAGGAAAAAGGTCTGGTTTAGAGTACAATGCTCCTTAAGGGACTTATGCTACTTAAGGAGTCCTTAAAAACTGGTGGAAGTCTAGGAGAGTAAAAGATTCCAAAAGCTGGTGAGGAGAAAGAACCAACAGCATCAAGCCATGCACAGATATTAGAAATATTTGCCAAAGAAACCACAACAGCTTATACCCACTCAAATGGTGGTCACTGAACTATAGAGTTTACCAAGTGTCCTGGTAATTTTCTTTCAAGCATCTTTCTAGGAGAAAAATGATGTAGGGATTTGTTTAAAAGACATACCACTATTCAATTATCACTTAACCTCTCTGCCTCAGTTTCCTCATCTGTAAAGTGAGGCTAATGGTAGTACCTACTTCATAGAGTTGTTATGGAGTAAGGTATTGCATTATAAAGCACGTTGTAAAACATAAAGTGCTCTACAAATGTTTGCTATTATCATATGTATATCTAGGAATTGCCTGTCAATTTTGTTTTTTGGTAAATAATTCAGAAACATTGTCATCTTCTGAATTTTGAAGATATTGCTGATAAACATTGTTTTCAAACTATGTAGCAGTTTCACAACTATCATAATTTAGACTTTGCTACTTGGGCATTTTATTCTAAAGTCATTTTTATGACAGATACTAGAGGCACTAATCTACTAGGTATGATATTCAAGGTCTTTTATATTTTGGCAACAACCAACTTACAGCCTTAGCTCTCCTCATTTCTACCTTTCGGTAGTTTAACCTAGGCAAATTGCAATTTAAATCACAAATATGTCTTATGTTCTCCATACTCTTCTTTGCTCATTTGGATCCCTTATTCTAAACAGCTCTCTCCACTATCTCTACCTATCAAAATCCTATTCATCCTTCATGGTATAGTTAAAATGCCCCTTTATGCCTTTCTGGGTTACTTAGATGAGAAGTGAGTTCCTCCCCTGAACATTTATATCACTTTGGTTTGTACCACTTATATTCCTTTATTAAATGACTTGTGTTATAGATTTTTACGTATCTTCTCACCCATAGTAGCCATAGGATGTTAGCACTGGAAGGAACCTTGTTCACAGGTTACCAGGGCTCACAACTCCCTAATTTGATAGGTGAGAAATTGAAGCTCAAGAGTGGTAAAATAATTTGTTCAATAGGTGTAGTGGATAGAGCGATGGGCTTGGAATCAAGAAGACTGATCTTTATAAGTTCAAATCTGGCCTCAAACACTTACTAGCTATACGACCCTGGGTACTTACCCTTGTTTGCCTCAGTTTCCTCCTCTGTAAAATGAGCTGCAGAAAGAAATGGCAAACGACTCTAGTATCTTTGTCAAGAAAACCCCAAATGGGGTCATAAAGAATAGGACATGACTGAAAAGCAACTCTAACAACAACAATGTGAAAATAGTTGTGGGAAGATCTGTAACTATGATAGAATCACAGCATCTCAGCACTGGAATGTAATGGACTTTGCAGAAGGGTCAGCTGGACACCAAGGTGAATAAGGCTCACAACTATCCACAGCAGTGAATCAGTCTGAAAGAGGGGCTCAGAATGGGCACCTGCTGATAAGGGGGGTAGTTGCAAATTGGAAGCCAGGTCTTAGGTGTCTAGGAATGAACATGTTGGGAGTGGAATACAATTTATATAGAGGACAGTGTGTGAATGGGATTAGTGGATACTCCTGGTAGGAATTAGGGAAAGTGATTGGCTAGTAATACAAACTAAAGAAGTATGAGTCAGCACATGAGTTGGGGGTAAAGAGTAAGTGCTTGGGTGTGGATTCCTGCACAAATGGAGAGCACATTTTAGACCTTCAGGGGAAGAGGCCTCCTAGAGAATAACTTCCATTAGACAGCACAGGGATTGTGAGAATTAAGGCATCACACAAAGGCAGCTGCCCCCAGCCTACAACCAGCTGGCAGGATTGACTGTGCATTGGGTCTGATTGCCAAACCCCACAGAGAGGTTTTAGTATCTAGGGACTATGATGACAAGCTCTGGTGTATATAATATCTGACCGGCATAGTTATGAACCTTCAGTAGTCTTCACATGGGAAGAAAAAACTACTTGGGGGAAAACAAACAAGCCCAGAGCTATATAGTACCTAAGTGTTTGTCTGATTGGGTCACTTAGTATCCAACTGGCATCTGAAATGGAAACAGTTCTACAGTCTCTCCAACAAGTGATTGTGGAGCTCTGGAATGAAGATATCCAGGTTGGTGCGATGCCTTACTTCTTAAAGCAATGCATTTTACATTAGGATACTTAAAACCGTTTTCTTTGAATCAAGTCTGAGTTAACTTCTATAAAACTTCCACCTATTATACTTAGTTCTGCCCTCTTTGGCCAAGGATAAGAAGCCCACTCATATCTCCTCTTTCCCCAGTTCTCTTCCATGAGCTCTCTTTTTTAAGCTAAACATCCTCAGCTCCTTCAGCTAAACCCAGTATGGCATGGGCATTCTCCTGCATCACCCTACTTGCTTTCCTCTGGACTCAGTTCAAGTACGTCTATCAAATAGACGGAAAAATATGAAGCACCAGCTAAGGTGTCAGATTGGAGAAAAAAAAAACAAAATTTGAGAGTTACCAGAGTAGAGTGTCCAGTACAAAACCATGAAAACAAATGGGATTTCTAATGGAGAACATAGAAAAAAATAAGGGACCAAAGTCTAATAAAATGGAATGCTTGTAGGAGGTCCATATGAATAATAGAATCATGTGATTTTAGAGTTAAAAGGGAGATCATCTAGTCCAACCGCTTCAGTTTACTTATTGAGGTCCAGGGAGATTAAGTGAATCATCCAAAGTCACAGGAACTTTGTGGGAAAAAAGGAGGAGGAAGAATGGCACACCATCACAGAAGTCACAGGTAAATACGATTTCCAAAATTAAAGGATGACCATTTGTGCTGAACTAAAGAGAATTCAAAGAGAGAGAGATTGACCAAGAAAGTTCTCGCTGCTTTATTTTAGGAATAATGAAAGCAAATGAAATTAAGCACCTATCAAAACTTGAACTCATCAGCAAATCAGATTGCAGAGGATTAAGATGGTAAAGTTATACCAAAGGGTAGTCGGAAAACAGAGGGTAAGCATGTAGATCATTAATTGGGTATTTGACCACAAAGAAGAAAAAGAAGACAATAGCTAGAGGGGAACACCACATCCAAAGATTTTTATTTTCAAGTCAAGTAATATTTTAATAGTGGAAGGAATTCAAAACAAGAAACATATGAAGACTGGACAGTCAGGAGAAGATACAAAAAACCAATTTCACATCTGCCTCAATGTCTGAAAAACTGGAGATAATTTTAAAATGTCCCCACACTTGTGTTAATAATTTACCTGAGAAAAATAAATGTTCTAAATATATTTGAGATCTGCCCTGCACCTTAATCTAATATCTGAGAACATGATATTTATTTTTCTACATACTTTGCAAGAACTTTTATCTAAAAAGATTGTTAGAATACTTACCAAAGAATTATAGTGATTGGTAAGACTAAATGGTCTAAAGTTTGGTATATTAGGCTAGAATGCCTTATAGGATCATTGGGTGATCGTGGCCCCTGAAAAAGATGCCAGGGGAGTACAAGCTTTAGCAAGTCCTACACCAAGCTGGAAAGGCTTTGAGTATGGGCCCAGTGACAGAAAATCTGTTGTTTCAGATCCAGTCTAGCTAAGTTTGGAGAGGATCATTACCAGGTTGGCCAGAGGATGATGAATTTTGGGGCCAGTGAAACTCACGAAGACCCCCACCAATGAAATCAAAGAGCTCTGCATAACTAAAGTGTACCCAAATGTCGCACACTCAGGCCAAAGGGCCATAAAGAATTAGAAGGTACTCACATGGTAAATGCACTCCTTTAACTAATGAAAATGAGAAGTAAAGCATTTATTTATATATTTATTGCATTATGTATTTATTAATTATATTGTAGTATTACACAACAGTTTCAGTCAGGAGGAAAAGAATGATCTGGAGCTATATTTATGCTATACGGGTTTCTTTTTTAAAAAAAATAGCAGGAAATGAAGACTTTTACTAACTGAAAAATCTCAAAGCCAGTTTAAATTATATTATTCCTCTTATTTCTTTTTTCATTTTTGCTATAATAAAAGTAATAGTGAATCAGTGCTCTGAATTGAATACAGTTTTTAACTTCTTTTGTAAACAACAACATAGGGACACAATGACATAATTTAACTGTTAATATCTCAAATTATAATCAGCACCATTTTAATTTCAAGTAACATTTATACAAAAAATCCAAGTCAAGATGGATAACATTCACTTTTTAAGTTGTTTTCTTTTTTTTCTTTTTCTTTTTGGAGGGGGGAGGGTAGGGCAATTGGGGTTAAGTGAAACATTCACTTTTTAAAGGCTCTGTTTTGGAAATAATGAAAGCAAGCTACTACAGAAATCAGTTACCAGATTCTTAACTCCTGAGTGTAGGTAAAACAGTAAATTTCTAGTTTTTATGAACATTTTTGTAGCAAGAAAATCTTCCAGGGAATGCTGCTAAAGGTATTTTTCAGCATCTAACACAGTGCATGGCACAATTTTTAAAAAAATTAATTTCCAGATTGTACCATTTTAACTGTGTATTTTAATAGAAACTATCAACATAATCTTTAAAGACTTTGGTATTGGGCCCAAGGCTGAGAAAGGTATAAAGATAACCCAGAATCAAGACTTGGAAGACATTTTAGTGATCATCTAGTCTAAGTCACTCATTTTACAGCTGGAGAAACTAAGGCTCAGGGATGGTTTGCCTAAGGTCACCAGAAATAAGATTTGAACCTGCAATTTCTAGCTGCAGGTACCACTCTATTATTCCACTCTACCTTATACTGACCCTATGCTATGTACATACATACATACATAAACCTAAACACACACACACACGTATTTTATGTATAAAAGAGAAAACACACAAGTCTTATTCAGAAGCAGATATCTACACTGGCAGAAGGTCCTACTGCTTTATTTCCTTTATTTAGGAACATGCCACTCACCACTGACCCATCATAAGTAAGGCTTGTTCTGAATATTTCTAGTTGTCTAATAAAATACACTGCCTAAAATAAGATTTTAAAATTTTTAAATAAAATTTTAAATAATTTTTAAAACCCATGTAGTATAAATATAGCTCCAGATGGATACAGAATCATTCTTTTCCTCCTGACTGAAAC
Source organism: Gymnobelideus leadbeateri (assembly GCA_011680675.1). NCBI lineage: Eukaryota > Metazoa > Chordata > Mammalia > Diprotodontia > Petauridae > Gymnobelideus > Gymnobelideus leadbeateri. The sequence goes on from WOXC01011224.1 coordinate 641,280, forward strand.
TGTTGTGTAATACTACAATATAATTAATAAATACATAATGCAATAAATACATAAATAAATACTTTAGTTCTCATTTTTATTAGTTGAAGGAATGTACCATGTGAATACCTTCTAATTCCTTTATGGCCCTTTTAAAAAATTTAAATAAAATTTAATTTATTAAATTTTAATTAGTAATTTTTTAAAATTAAAAACATTTTGAAAGGTTTTTAATACATAACTATCTTATGTATCTTGGCATTTCCACAAGTGCCTACCTTAGCATTTTGTTGTTTCTGTTGTTGCTGCTGTTGTTGAATCATTTAGTTGTGTCTGACTCTTCATGACCCCATAGACCATAGCATGCCAGGCCTTTCTATCCTCCACTATCTCCCAAAGTCTGTCCAAGTTCATGTTTGTTGTTTCTATGACACTATCCATCCACCTCATTCCTCTGCCATCCCCTTTTCCTTTTGCCTTCAATATTACCCAACATCAGGGGCTTTTCCAATGAGTCCTGCCTTCTCATTAAGCTTCAGTTTTAGTATTTTACCTTCCAGTGAATAGCCTGAATTAATTCCTTTAAGTATTGATCTGATCTCCTTGCTGTCCAAGGGACTCACAAAAGTCTTCTCCAGCAGCACAATTCAAAAGCATTCTGTGGCACTCAGCTTTCCTTATAGTCCAATTCTCACAGTCATATTTTGCTATTGGAAAAACCATGGCTTTGACTATACAGACCTTAGTTAGCAAGGTGATATCTCTGATTTTTAATACACTGTCCAGATTTGCTATAGTTTAGCACAAGGCATGGCCTATAGTGGTACTTTGGAAGTATTTTTTGAATGAATGCATAAATGCATGAATGTATTCCTCCATCCATCATTCATCCTCACAGTCTCTTATGGCAGGCCTATAACAACATGGCTGGTGGCCACCAGGAATCCAAATTGCTTGCAATCACCAAAATTTACATTCCAAAAGTAATTTATATGTAGTTTGCATGGACCTTTGAATATACTCTCCTTCAGAAGCAGTACTAAACTGTTATTATATATATATATAATATTAATTATACAATTATAGATTGAGGCAATATGGTACAGGCAAGAGTACTTGTGGAGTCATAGGATCTTAATTTAATTTCTAGCACTGCACTTAGCACCTTAATTTAAGGTTTGCAAAGGACTCTAAACACATTCTCTGATTTTGAACCTTGCAACCTCCCTGTGAAGCATGTGCTGAAAGTATTGTTATCTCCCTTTTCCAGGTGAGAAAAGAGTCTTTGAAAGATTAAATGTTTTGTTCAAGGATAGGCAGCCAGTCTGTGTCTGAAGCAAGATTCAAACCCTATATCTTTCCTAGCTCCAAGCACAGTACTCTCCATTATACCATACTGCCTCTGACTGTAGGATTATACTGCTATGTGGTATACAAGTATAAATTATAACATAAACAGATTAGTATAATATATTCAATATATTCATAATAATTATGCCTCTAAGGTCAAATATATTCAGCATTCCAAGCAAGCAACCAACAAATAAACTTTAGGGATATTTTTACTGTGATTTATAGTTTATAAAACACTTTACATACATTATCTCATTTGACACTCTCAATAACCCTATGAGTTAAGCTAAAGTAGTATTATTACACATATTAAAAATGAGAAAAATTAAGCTGAGAGAGGTAATGGCAAAAACCTATTAAACCTCTAACTTATTTGAAGCATACTTCAATGCTTCAAAGGCAACCCAACCAGAAGCATAGTATGTACATTTAGTCCAATTTATCTCCATGGGTAACAATTTTTTTTATGGGAACATGCATAAAGAGTTTCAACTTGGGATTCTAGGAACACATTTCTATATACATAAATACAAACACTTCTTTAGTGGGAAAAGCGACTCTGGATTAAAATGCAGGCTGGGTCTCTGGGGTAAAGAGGTGTCTGTGGATAATGAGATGGTGTCAGGGCTAGAAATACAGCCTCTAGGAAGAGACAAGCATTAGGAACTGGATGGGCAAGACTACTAGAGAAAAGAGCTTTTTGTGTTTATTCTTCTTTTCCTTCACAAAAACCCTGACCTCCACTGGATCTGAGAGTCGGAAACTCCAAGAAAGTGAGGGCCAAGAGTAACTTGCTATAGTGACACTTAGGAAATAGGAGAGAAGAACAGAAGTAAAGGGGATAAGCACTATATAGCACCTGCTCTGGGCTAGGCACTGCACTAAGCACTTTTTGGGTAAATACTATTGCATTCGAGCCTCACAAGGACTCTGCAAGGCAGATGCCATTATTATCCCCATTTTACAGCTGAAGAAACTGAGGTAAACAGAGGTTAAGTGAACTTGCCCAAGGTCATACCACTAGTGTTTGAGGGCAAATTTGAATTCAGAACTTTTTGACTCCTGGTCCTGTAGAGAAAAATAGCAAGGAATGTCAGGTAGCAGGAAGGGGAAGGGAACTGCTATAATCAGCTATTTCAGGATCATTCTTTATATGTAAGGATATTTTTTTAATGGTAAAAGAATCAGAGATTTTGTGGAGGTTTAATCTCTAGGAAAAAAATAGTTATCCTATATGCCTTGGCTTCTTCTTCTTCTTCTTCTTTTTTTTTTTTTAAAGCAATTGGGGTTAAGTAACTTGCTCAAGGTTACACGGCTAGTCATTATTTATGTGTGGGTGCTCCTTTTCTGAGGCCGGATCTGATCTTGGGTCATCCCAACTCCGAGGCCGGCACTCTTACTCACTGCGCCACCTAGCCGCCCCTTTAGGGCAATTGGGGTTAAGTAACTTGCCCAAGGTTACACGGCTAGGTTTTTGTTTGTGTGGGTTAAGTGTCAGAGGCCGGCTCCGAACTCAGGTCCTTCTGATTCCAGGGCCGGCACTCTATTCACTGCGCCACCTAGCCGCCCCTTTGGCTTCTTCTTTAATGGTATATTTTAAGCAAATATATTAATCACCTCAGATTCATTTTACACTATAAATCATAAAATCACAGAACCTTAGAGCTAAAGAGACACTTTAAATGTCCCATAGTCCAACAGTGGTGGATAAACCACTTCTACAACATGTCTGAAAATTCATCTACCCTCTCCCTGAACACCTCGGGTAAGGGAAATCTCATTAACTTCTAAGGTACCCAGTGTAGATGGTTCTTAGTGTTAGGACATTCCTTATCTGTCTCAGCTACAGAGCCTTGGGAGTAGAGAGACTAAATTTAGGATTAGTTCGCCATTTATTTAATTCATTAGGGGGCAGCTAGGGGGCACAGTGTATATACACTGCTGGGCCTAGAGTCAGGAAAATCTTAGTTCAAATGTGGCCTCAGACACTTACTAGCTCTGTGATCCTGGGCAACTCATTTAACTTATTTGCTTCAGTTTTTTCATCTGTAAAATGGGAATTAATAATAGCACCTACCTCTCAGGGTAGATCAAATGAGATAATAATTGTAAATCAATTAGCACAGCGCCTGGGGCACAGTATTCACTATATGAATGCTAGTTATTATTATTATAATGATATAGTGAAGAGACCACTAGATTTCTCATATCAGAGAACGAGAGTACTAATCCTAGCTCTGGTTACCAATGAACTATGTGACCTTAAGCAAATCACTGGCCCTCTCTGAAGTTCAGTTTCCTCACTTGCAAAAAGAGAATTCTAAATAGCCATTTCAATTTTAAAATCTGTATAAACATAAAACAGACATTTATAAAGAGGCCAAAACTGTGATAGGTTCTAGTGGAGATGATGATGATGATGATTAAGAATGCTGATGCTTGTGCTTTAAGATACCAAGTTTAGAGAAGTCATGGTTCCTATCTAATGGGAGTTTGTTGCCTATGATTCTGATTCTCCCACCATTATCAAGAACACTCACTGAACTCTCTGCTGTTCACTCTATACAGTACATGCAAGAAACTTGGTGTCTACTTGTCCCTGAAGGAATTATATCTAGATCAAGAGACAGGGGGTATCAGTTCATTAACTTGAATTATAAATGTTCAAAGAAGAACTTCAATGTGTGACCTCAGTTACTTAGAAGTGGCATCTACAGCACCCTTCTCCCAAATTTCTCTGCCTCCATCCTTAAGAAGTCTTCTCTATTGTTCAAAGAACGCATCTATTCTCATATTCCCAATCCTCACATCTATTCTAATGCCACAATGCTCAGATAACATATATAGCAATTGCAAAGGAACATCAACCAGAACCTTATTTATGTATATATAATCTACATCTATATAGATGCCTTTATGCTAATATATACAAACTATATCAATTATAAAAAAAAATGCATACTCTCTGTTACCTCAGTAAAAATTTAACATTTTGCACTCCTTGATAATTTAGTTTAAACACAGTTTGAAAAGAGCTATAATTTCGAAATGATTATACTCCTAAATAGAATCTCTGAGCTTAAGGGCCATTGAAGGAGAAAAAAGCCAATCATTCCAGCGAGTGTTACTGAATGAATAACATATAACAGCTTAAAACTCAATCTTACCACCTTTCCTCTAAACCTGCTTCCTCTAATTTCCCTATTTCTGTCTCTATTTTTCCTCACTCACCCAGATGGGAAATCTCAGTCTCATTTTGATTCTTCCCTCTCTCTCTGTCCCCCAGCTAATGAGGTGTTAAGTCCTGTCATTCTCTGTGAATTCCTGTTGTGGAAGAAAAACACTGCACTCTGCTTTTAGCACAAGTTTGTCAGGGTCCATTTATTAAAAACCCCTGCATTGCTGCTTATAGAGAAAAGAGAAGCAAAGGGCAGCGTTCCTCTTTGTTAGGAGTTTCTCTGACCCAAGCCATATCAACTTACATTTTTACACTAATCACGAAACAAAGACAAAGTTCCACACAGAGATAAAAACAACTGACAAAAAGCTCAATTACATATGTATATATATATATGTATATATATATATACATATATATATTTTTTTTTATTTGTTAAAATAAAATAATAGGAACTTAAATAGGAATCATCCCTCTGGGTAAATAATCTTCCTGAAATCAATCAGTCTGGTCAAAGGTGGAAAAAGAGGTACTGCTCTTAATTAGATTAATTAAAAAGTTCCTGCCCTTAGTTTGATCACTAAGTAATTACTTTAGGGGGTTAGGATTCCTTCCAGACCCTGATTGAGCACAGGAACCAATAAGGTCTTTGATAAGAATAATATCAAGGATTTCAGACGAGGAAAGGACTCCTCAGAATCTGATTAAGTATGGATAAGGTTTTTCATTCATGTGAGACCAAGGACTTCGAATAATACTATTTCTGAACATTTTTCTTAACAAAACACAATGCCTTTGTCAAGTTTTTTCCCCTCTTCTAACCCTTAGTTTCCATTCTCATAGGTACCACCCGAGTTCTTATTGTTCAGTTGTTTTCAGTTGTGTCCAACTCTTTGTGACCCCATTTGGGGCTTTCTTACCACAGATACTAGAGCGGTTTGCCATTTCCTTCTCCAGCTCATTTTACAGATGAGGAAACTGAGGCAAATAGGGCTAAGTGACTTGCCCAGGGTCACACAGCTAGTAAGGGTCTGAGGGTAGATTTGAACTCAGGAATATGAATCTTCCTGATTCTCTGTCCACTGAGGCACCTAGCTGCCACCATCTAAGTTCAGGACCTTTATTAATTTTCACTTGAATTACTGCAGAACTGGTTTGTTTCCTGGCTTCCAGGTTTTCCTCACTCCAATCCAACACACCAGGGCTACTGTAAATTTCTTAATGCACAGTTGTATTTGTGTTAGTACCCGGCCTTTAATAGCTTCTCATTAGCTATTGAATAAAGTTTAAATTCCTAAGTTTGGTATGCAAAGCCCTCTGCAACCTGATTCTAACCTATCTCTCTAGTATCATCTCATATTGTTATCTTGAACATACTTTGTGCTCCAACAAAATTATATTATTCATCATTTGTCAATACTGAACTGTCTTTTGCCCCTCCCAAAGGTAGGGGATCATTAATCCAATCAATTAATTACCTCCCCACCCTATTTAAAACAAGTGACAAAATGCTACACCCTAAATGATACCTTTGTCAGATGAGGACAATCAATAAATGTATAAATAAAGTAGGTGAGAACAAGGTCTTACCATCATTCAAAGTAGGTTTTAGATTAAGTACAAAGCATCCTTAATAGTTTAGAAGTCCTTGAAACTCAGAGAATGGAGTGAAATGACACCACATAGGAAGAGGGACTTGGTTAGATCTTAGAGAATCTGGATACAACCAGTGAGCTGATTTGGAATTAGGATTTAAGCATAGGGTAGAAATCTTCCAACAAGCCCCTCAGAAGGAATTCCAGGTTGTAAGGAGGGGAGGGAGAGAAAAAAATCACCCCCAGCCTCAGCTTTAGCCTCCTACTCTCTCTTGGCCAGATAAGGACCTTATGAGCTTTGAAGGATCCAGAGGATTTTGGACTTTCCATCAATATCCGAGAAGCATTCCTTGTACAGTATCTATGTTGGGAGACGAGGCCAGAGTGTTGTTGTTCAAATGTTGTTCAGTCATTTCTGTCGTGTCCAACTCTTTGTGATTCTATTTTGGGTTTTCTTGGCAGAGATCCTACAAGAGTTTGCCATTTCCTTCTCCAGATGAGGAACTGAGGCAAACAGGAGTAAGTGACTTGCTCAGGGTCACAGAGCTAGTAAATGTCTGAGGACAGATCTGAACTCAGGAAGATGAGTCTTCCTGATTTCAAGACCTGCACTCTATCCACTTTGCCACCCAGCTGCTGTAAGGCCAGACTGCACATGTTAGAGGAAGGTAGATTCAAGGTTCTACAATAAGCCCAGTGGAAAGCCATGCTATATCTAGAGAATGATCATGAAGACTCCAGCAAAAGTCTTGCAGGAGCTGAGGGTTCTCCCATTTGCTACATGTGCTCTAAGCTAGAACCCATAACTTGAACCGTGGTGGGAGAGATGTCCTAGATTTGGGGGAGGATGTTTTGTACTGCTGTATACCACCTAGTAAATATCCCTTTCTAATTAAACTAGTGAAGTTTGACTAATTCTTATCAGTCAATAATCACGAAGGGAAGCATACCAACGAGCTACATCATTAGAAAGGTGTCCTTCTAAGCTCAGGGCTACCTCCAGAATCCTGTGGTATACTGTAGCAGCTACCTTTGAAAGTTCAAATCAGTTCAATTGGGATAGCAGACCCAAAGCCCCTGGTATACACGCTTTTGTTTGCATAGCAGCCTATGCCTGAAGTACATGCTGCAATTTCCCCCATCTGTCCCTGATGAAACCCTTCCTATCTTTCAGGGCTGACAGATGCCACACCTTCCATCTAGTCTCCCCCAAACCCACCAACTAAAAGTAATCTTTCCACCCTTAGATCTTGATGCAGGTTTTTTTTTGGGGGGGCGGGGTTGGTCTTATACAAATATGTAAATGACGATAAGGATATTCTACTACAATTTTGTGAGAGGATGCAGTGACTTTTCATATCTTACTCCTGGATATCGTGGGCAAAAAGAGCTCTGTAAAGAACTAGGAAGGAGCAGAAAATAGGATGAGTGCCTATACATCATCAAAAATGAGGATTATTTCCATGAGCAATGTTGATAATGAGCTTGGACCTACTGTAAATAGAGTAAGTATGAAAATGAAGGAAGGAATAGACAGATAGAGCACATATAGAAGAACAAAGACCCTTCACCAAGTACCCAGAAAAGAGACAAGAATTTTAGCAATGTGGAAAATCTAAACCTATTTCTATCTCAGATTCTTCTGTAGAAAGGTATATTATCATGAGAAAGTTGACAATAGGTATTAAATCATCCCACTATATGTAAACCTTTCTACCAACTTTCTTAATAATTACTGGCACTTATAAAAGATTTTGCATGTATTATTTCACTTGTTCTTCACATTAATCCTGTGAAGCTGGCATAATGTCAACCTCATTTTACGAAGGAGAAAAGTCAGCATCTGCGCTCTCTTAACTGATTAGTCTGTGGTCAGAGGCAAGAGAAGAATCCAGATCCAGGTATCTTCTGACTTTGTGAGGAGTAGATTGAACCTTGGACTTAAAGTCAGGAAGACCTGAGTTCAAATTTGATCTCAGACACACCTGTTATGTGACCCTGGGCAAGTCACTTAACTTCTGTCTGTCTCACTTTCCTGAACTGTTAAATAGAGGTAATAACAGCAGGGATCTCCCAAGGTTATTGTGAGAATCAAATGAGATAAGATTTGTAAAGCACTTAGCACAATGCCTGGCACATAGTAGGCACCTAATAAGTGCTTTCCCCCCCTTCGTTCCTTCCTTCTCAGTCCAGCGATCTTCCATTTCATAAGCTTAGACTCATGTTTTTTTTTCTATAAATACCCCATAGTGAATCTTCTCTAATGCACTAAATGACTTTCTATGACTCTTTTAATATTTTGTGCAACACTTAGCCTGCCCCTCCACAGTCCCTCACTCTCATTACATGACCTACTCACTTCTTAAAGACTTAAAAATGAAATTAAGAGATTATTTTGCTGATAATACATTAAAGTGAAGTTGAGCTTTCATTTCAAACTCTCATTGTGTATAACATGCAATGATTACTAGTAAATAACAGTCAAGATTTGAATACAGGTCTTCCTTTTCTCTTAACTGAAAGTCACTTTTTCTACTATATCATACTGCCTCTTTTTATAGATACTATAAACAGTATGTAGACTCACAAAAGGAAAATATATATATATATATATAATTTCATTGAAGGTTATCAATTAATATCTTTTGATCAGTTTCATTAAGCTCACAAAATATGACCTATTGTCAAAACCAGTGAGCCACTATATATGTGTGGGGGAGGGGTGTACACTTTAGCTGATTTGTGAGTTTATCAGGTTAGATACTCCATCTAAACAGTATCGTATAGATTCATAGAGAAGAGAGAGCTCTGGATTTAGAGTCAAAAGGGCCACAGTCCAGATTCTGTGTCTGTCACTTATAACTTACATAAAGTTGGCAGGTCACTCATTCTCTCTGAGTTTCAATTTCCTCAATGATAAAAGGAGGGAGTTGAACTAATGACCTTAGAACTCAACATTTATTCTGTTACTTAATTTGATCAAAGCAAGCATGGTGACTGTAGATATTCATTAGTATACTGAGCTGTCCAAGGGATCTTCCCAAAGCATAGATTTGACCACTTTGCCCACCCTCCTCCCAAAACTTCAGTGGCTCCCTATTACCTCTAGGACAAAAGATAAAATCCTGTTTGATATTCAAAGCCTTTCTCACACCTTTCTCCTCCCTGCCATGGATTCCAGCCTCCTTGTTGCTCTTCACATGATATACTCTTTGCCTTACTTGAGGCATGTTCACTATCTGTCTCCTGTGCCTACAATTCTCACTCTCCTCATGTCTGCCTCCTGGCCTTCCTGGCTTCTTTCAAGTCCAAGCCAAAATTCAATCATCCATAAGATATCTTGACTGATCTGCCTCAATGGTAATGCTTTCCCTCTGTGGCTTATCTCCAATTTACCCTGAATATAACCTGTTTGTATGCAACTCTTTGCATGTTTCCTCACCCATTAGGCTGTGAATTTCTTAAAAACAGGGTGTCATTTACCGTTTTTTTTGTATTCCCCAGCACTAAGTGCAGAGTCTGACACACAGGGGGTGCTTAATAAATGACTAACATTATATAGATGAGGAAAGAGGCTCAGAGGAATCACACTGCTAGAACACATTAGATGTAGGATTTAAATCCATTTCTTATTTGTTGACTATGAGTCACAAGAGATGTTGGAAAAGTCACTTAACCTCTGTCTGCTTCAGGTTCCTCATGTGTAAAATGGGAATGATAGTAGCACCTACTTCCCGGGGTTGTTGGGAGGATATGATCATATTTATAAATTTTATAATTTATAATTTATAAATATATTTTGCAAACTTTTTCTTGCTGTTGTTCAATCACTTCAGTCGTGTCTGACTCTCCATGACTCCACTTGGGGTTTTCTTAGCAAAGATATTGGAGTGATTTGCCATTTTTTTCTCCAGCTCATTTTACAGAAGAGGAAACTGAGGAAAACAGGGTTAATTGACTTTCTTGGGGTTACATAGCTAGTAAGTGTCTGAGGCTGGATTTGAACTCAGGTCTTCCTAACTCCACGCCCAGCTCTCTATCCACTGTGCCACCAAGTTGTCATATACATGCATACACAGAGAAGTGAAGTAACTTGCCCAAGGTCACATGGGTAGCAAGTGGTGGTATCAGGATTTGAAAACAGGTCCTTAAATCCAAGTCCAATACTCCTATTGTACCTTGCAGCCTCTTCTACTAGGGAAATGTAGCCTGCAGAATAACATTATCAGCATCTGTTCCCTTTGACTTCATAAAACTCTCCCAACACCAAGGACTCTGCTTTTCTGACTCTTTTTCTGGCCATAGAACATGAACACACCCACACTCACACACACACACACACACACACACACACACACACATTATGACTGCTTTAACTCAATATGGAAATTTACTATTTACTAAAATTTAAGTTTTTTCTGGAAGGATAATGTACAGGGATAAATTTCATTGATGTAATAACCATTATGTAGTTTTTAGAGAGAGAATACCTCCTTGGAATAGAATCATATAATTTATTGGAGTGAAGTTGAAAGAGTATTTATTGTATTTAGATTGTAGTCACAGGATTTGAGTTTGAATTCTGGCTCTGATCCTTATTCATTAGGATGTCACTTAACTTGTCTGGGTTTCAGTCTTTTCTCCTCTATAAAATAAGAAATGTTGACTGGATGATTTCTAGGCTCCCTACCAGCTCTTAAGACTAAGAAACAAACAGCATATATCAGTAGACAAAGGAAGATTTCCTCATATTTTTGTTTACTTTTTGGTAGCTTGCTTTGTAAATGTTCTCAAATCTCATACTTACACTGTGTGCACTGTTTAGATTTTATTTTGCTATCTCTCAGTTATAATTTAATGATATGTCCAGAGCCTTTATTAATAATCCATTTAAAAAATGGTATTTTCTTCTTCTTTTCAGGGGGGAAGGCAAGGCAATTGGTGTTAAGTGACTTGCCCAAGGTCATACAGCTAGTAAGTGTTAAGTGTCTGAGGCTAGATTTGAGATCAGAACCTCCTGACTCCAGGGCCAGTGCTCTATTCACTGCGCCACCTAGCCACTCTCAAAAATGGCATTTCCAAACCTCCTTTTGCCATTTAGAAAACTGCAGTTGAAGATACTGTGTCATTTTTTATACTTAATGAAATGATTCACATGATATACTCCTGTCAGAGTTTGGTTCGGGGGGTGGGGTAGGGGTGGGAGGTAGACCCAACAGTTGATAGATGATTTTGGTGTGCTCTTTTCCTTACAGAAACTAAACATATATCATCTAATATATTTGTTCTTTTTGTCCTAATTGCCAAATATTTCAAAGTCAAATTCCTTGTCAAATTGTTAACTGCTCAACTATGGTGCTTGAAAATATCCACTTCTGCTTTCTGCAGATGGTTTTTGGTTTTTTTTGTCCTAAGATATCTCAGTGTACTTAGCCTTCTAGTCAGTAAGGCTCCTTAGATGCTTTTGGAAAGAGTAAAGGTATGAAACTCAAATAAATCCAACTGAATCTTGGTTTGTACCATGTTCATTTTGCAGAGAACATTCACTTACAATGCCTGTCCTTAAACTGGTCTGTTTGCTTGTTAATTACCATATGCTGTATATCCCAGACAAAATCACAAACTTCTTGGCACTTGGATACCCCAGATTAAGCTACAAACTTCGTGTTTCTATTTCTTTTGTATCACAACTTCTCATTCCATCCCCATACACTGTAGCTCAAAGCTCCATATACAGTGGCACTCAATTAATGTTATTGACTGACTGGCTGGGAAAGTAATGGTGGAAGTTTGGGGGTGGGGAATTGTCTTCTCTTGTTACTTTGTTCTGGACAGAAGACATTCCTGAGAAGCAGCTCTTCCAAGCTTAATGCTACAATTGTCAGGCTGCAGCCATTATAGATCCTGGGCATGATGCCAGGCTCTATGTACATCAACCTCGGAGGGGTAGGTACTGAACGACTTACCATAACGTAGCCTATGAAAGTAAGTGGCTGACGGCTACCTGCCACTTCTGGCTTTTCAAAAGTAATTTGTGCACAAAACATTTTATTCATTCTCTACCTTTCTCTTCTGCAAGTTCCTTCCTCAGTTTTAACTTAAGAACATTACAAAATGTGGTCGGTCTTTTTTATTTTTTTTTTATTTGGAGGTTTAGAAGTGAAATGTTTCTGAAACAAAATCTGTTTAAGAAAAGATCCTTTGGTTTCTGCACTAACTTGCACAGGCCTCTTTCTCAAGTTACTTAAAAGCTTTACCTATGACGTCGGGTCCTTGCCAATCTTTAACCAGGTCTTTTAGTGTCTTTCTATTTATGCTTTTATGAATAGAATGCCTGTTTATCATCTGCTGTATATTGTCTAGTGCCAAAGTTTAAAATTACTTCTGAGTATCGTGAAATACCATATTTTTCCCTATGAAAAAAAAACAAAAAAACAAAAAAACCCTCTTAATTCCGACTAATACATCAATAAGGAAGTAAAAAGGAGGAGGCAGGAACTTTATCAATCTCTTGTTAAAAGAGCTACAATGACAACATCCAGGGGAATTTCCTTTTTCCTTAGATCTTTAACAATCATATTCTTGAGATATTCACTAAGGTTCTACTCAGATGCCTTGCTATGGTATAGATGCGAGCCCAGGTTCCTGAAAGCTATGTCAAAATCAAAGTCAAATGTTAGCAGGTCCAACCAAGTTAGAAATACAAGCCTAGAAACAGACTTTGTGTTCTGTCACCAGAGAACTAGACTAACTATGTTTGGAGGGATTTATTATCAATTGACTGCTCAGTTCTTTGGCCACACTGTACCTACTAGTTAGGTGTGCAGTTGTGATTTAGGTGCTATATAGAAAGATCTAGAATGAGTTGCAACATGGGATAAAATGTTATGTTAAGTACTCTGAAGGCAGTATCCAATGCTTTGATAAAGGGGACAGTAATTACAGACATGTGATTTAAAAAGGTATGAGAAACCCCCCATTGTGGAAACTCCTTTAAATAATGGCAATCAGTAGCTCATCTCTAGCTTATAACTCAGAGCTGCCTTGGGGCATTGAGAGGTTAGGTGACTCTCCCATGGTGTCACATCTTTAATACATGAGAGACAGAACAAGAATACAGAGCCTCCTAACTCTGCAGATGGTCCCCTAACCATCACCCCCACAGTGGCTCCCTGTGCATACCATGGAACCTTATTACCACTTCTGAAGCCAGGGTGTTACCTGCAAGATTAAATCTGTAACTTTATTTTTTTTTTGCACTGACGAAATTAAAAATGTTGAAAAATACACATACATGTGTTTTTTTTTAAACCACAATTCTTTTATCATTAAATTAACATACAAAATATTTGAAAAGAAAGTGTAAAGGAAAAAAGCATATGTGGGTTACTAAGGACCAAAATTCTAAGAATTTCACAGACTACATACAGGGATGACTATGTTCACTGGGCATTAGCCTCAGAGTGCCTATGTCACATAAACACCATGGACAGATATAGAACAAGGAGAGAAGCATGTGGAATCTAGGTAAGGACGCTCTTTTAATAAACCTTGCAAAAAAATATGCCATGGGATCCTTCATAAGCACTAGCAGTCAATGTCTGCATTTTAAGTGTCTAGCCAAAATAGAATACTTCCCAAAACCACAGTGTCCGCGAACACCACACTGAGGCATTAGCTCGGAACTGACTCAGAAGAAAACCCCTTCTGAGTGACTCACATTACTTCCGAGATCACCTTGGTTTTCCTTGGACATTTCCCATCCCCAAACTGGGCAGGGCTTCTTGGCTGGTTGGGTTGTGAAATCTGACATGATCATAGCCCAAAGGTGGCATGAATGTGTGTGAGTGCAGAAATACCGAGAAAACCAGCAAGTCAGACATGCTGGGAGTTTTGGTTTTGGTTTTTTGTTGTTGTTGTTGTTTTTAAATCACTGCTAAGTCCATCTCACAACTGAAATGTAGCCATTGGTATTTTTATTTTAAGTACAAATAGACCCAAGTCTTTACATTCTGAGGGTTTTGATAATGACTGCAGAACAGTAGCTTACTGTAAGGCAGAAGGGGCTGTTCACTTCGAGGCCCCTTTTGTGGCCCCAGTGATGAGGAGTGGTTAATTTCACATTCACAAAAGAGCAAGCCATCACAAGGTAATGTAATCACATGTACTCCCTTGTTCAGAGCCCAGGGAAATACATGTATTTCTTTTGCCCAGAGTTTTTAGAAAAATCAACATATTGCTATTTAGAGATAATCATTTTGGGCAGTTTGGCATAGGGTGCCAACAGAGTGCGGGCTTTATAGTCAGGAGACCTGGGCTTGAATCCTAACATAGGCACTTAACTAGCTGTGTGGTCTTGGGCAAGTCATTTCTCCTCTCAAACCCTCAGTTCCCTCACCAGTAAAATGGGCATGATTATACTTTCACTAACTACCTCCCAGGGCTGTTGTGAGGAAAGTACTTGGCAAACCTCAATACAAATGTATAAATACCTCCCTTGGGCCCTTCCCAGCAACTCTACTTTAAGCTAGGGAATGAGGGGAGATTATTTTTACCCTCAGGTGGCCCACTGTGCACATATAACCTTTTTAATCATATGCATACTAGGAAATAGCCTAAGGTGTTCAACCACTCACCTTCCTTAATCATCCCTCTGGTGGTTTTTATTGCCTGTTAGAAAATTCTGCCCTATTCACAACTTCCCAGCCCCAACTCCCAAAGGTGTTTCCAATAGATCTTCTAGGACCCTAATACCCCAAGCTTTTCCCAGGGGGCCTCTGCCAGATAAGCACATGGGTCCAGATCCTGCTTGATATCTTTGGGTCCCTTCAGCCAGACTACCTGGCATGGTCTTGGTACTGTAAATAATACACGATATACTAAGAATTTGTGATTTGGAAGAGAAACTTCTGGTATGGTAACTCCCTCCACAAACTCTGATCTCAGAGACTTTTCATAGAAATGGAACTGGAAGACACCTTAGCAATCACTTTTCTCATCTTACAGCTAAGTAAACTGAGGCCCAGAGAGATTAATCAATTTATTCAAGGTCATACAGGTTAATAAGTGGAAGAACGAGGATTTGGACTGGGGCCTTATTTCCAATCCAGTGTGTGACACGTAGATCTTAATAAATGCTTACTGATTGATCCATCTATTGACTGGCACAAGAGACCTAAGGCCCCCTAGTTCAATCTATTTTAACCCAACCCAACCTACTCCCCACCCCCGAATCCCTCTAAAAATAGTGGTCATCCAGTCTTTGCCTGAAGACTTCTAGCGAGAAAGGGTTCCCAAAACATGCCATTCAACATCCCCTAACCTTTAGGAAGTTTTTCCCCCCTTATATTGAGCCTAAATCATGTTTTTTTCAACAGTTTCCAACCACTGCTACTAGCTCTGCCCTGTGGGTCCAAGCTGCACAAGCAATTCTTATCCCTTTTCCTCGCAAAAGCCCTTCAAATACTTGAAGACAGCTGAGAATACTCTAAGTATTCTTTTCTTCAGGCCTGAGCATCCCTACTTCCTAAAACTAATCCTTATTTCGGGGGATCTCAATGCCCATCATTCACTATCCTAGTTGCTATCTTTTGGGCATTTCTCCAGCCTATTGTCATCTCCGAAACTATGATCTCAATGTACAGTGGGGGTCTCTTCCCTCTCTCATTCGGGATGCTAGTCCTCTCTTAAAAGCCCAAGTTTTCAATGGCTTTTTGGGGCCCCAGTAGCACACTGTTCACACACACACACACACACACACACACACACACACACACACACACACACACACTGTTCTTTCTGATAACTAAAATCCCTAGATTTTTCCTTCAAATAACCTGTAATTTAACCATACCTCCTCCATTTTATACTTGTAAAATGATTTTTCCCTTTTAACTCAAGCAAAATACTTTATATTTATTCCTATTATATGTCATCTTATTCTATTCAGACCACCATTCTTACATGCCGAGGCCTTTTTGGAACCTTATTCTGTCACCCAACAGGTTAACTGTTTCTCCTACCTCTGTGGCATCTAGAAATTTGATCATTGTGCCATTTATTCCCTTATTCAAGTTGCTAAAAATGTGATTTGGCACAAGGACAAACACAGATCTTTGGAGAACTCTACTAGATACCTTCTTCCACATTGACATCAAACTATTCAATGAGTATTCTTTGGATATGATTCCTTATCCAGCATAAAATCAGTATTCTGCAAAAGTAAAACAATGATAATTCATGCTGGTGACATAAGGGATAAAATGCTGAACTTGGAGTCACAAAAGACCTGGATTCAAATCTTATTTCTGATTCTTACTAGGTGAGTAATACTGGGAAAGTCACTTTACTGCTGTGTGCCTCAAAAAACTCCCCAGAATTAAAATAAAATGTAAAAAAAAGGTAGAGAGAGAAAGGAGAGGCCTGAAAAATTAATGTTTTAAAGAATGTTTTCATGGGGATCTCACCTGAGCTGAAAAAAATAGCAGGTCCTTCATGTATCTTTAATAATGATGATCCTAAATTATTTATTAATACTACATTGCTGGGGGAGGCTAGGTGGCGCAGTGAGTAGATCGCTGGCCCTGGAGTCAGAAGGACCTGAGTTCGGATCCAGCCTCAGACACTTAACGCACACACAAACAAAAATCTAGCCGTGTGATCTTGGGCAAGTTACTTAACCCCAATTGCCCTCCAAAAAGCAAAAAAAAAAAAAAACAAAAAAAAACACTACATTGCTTTCTGTATCAGAAAAGAAATACTAAATTATGGTGAGTGTAGTGCTAGTGGACCACTGTGGTATAGTTTAAAGCATCCCCACTCTGGACCTCAGTTTCCTAATATCTAGAAAATCAGTAATAATATTTGTATTAACTACTTCTCACATGGGTTGTTGTGAGCAAAGTGTTGTGTAAATCTTAACATGTTATGTAACTGTGAATCATTATTCCAGTCTTGATTTCACTTTACTATGTTCTAATTCTTTGAGAGTGAGTAATCTCAGCATGGCAACGGGAGTTGAAGATTGGATTGGACTGCCTTCAGAATTCCTTTAATGACTCTATGCTCTCCATGAAAGGGAAGGCATATCTTTTTCATATTAATATTTTAACTGTGCTGTTGTTTGGTTGTGAGATGTAGAATACAATGTCTACCAAAAGAATTAAAAAGGAATATCATTCAAGAGGCAATGAGGAGGCAGGTTCATGGTAGGTGGGAAGAAGCTGCAACACATAACCACTGAGGAGCTCTGAAGATATCATCAAGGGTCTGTATGATGGTAAAAGAAGATAAACTGGCCATGTGGCAAGGGTGAGAGATCACAGCTGGACAGTCAGAGTGCTCTACTGGTAATAACCTTACAAAGTTAGGAGAGAGTGAGAAAGACTTCCACGCCAGTGGACGACATGGGATAGGTTGCTTCCAATCTGCCTGCATCACTAGAGGGAGTTTCCAAATTGATAAAATCACAAGTCTATTTGAGTATGTAAAATACATGTGCTAAATATAGCAGATATGATAAAACAGGAGATTGGATTGGTCAAATGCCCTATTTTATATCAATTTCAACTTGAGTCAGTGACACAAAATATGTAACAGCTAGGCATTTAACTTTTTTATTTTAAAGAGAAAAGAAAAGGCAAAAATAAAAAGAAATTTACTAATCTGCTTGACCACACTTTGGAAAAAAACAACAGCAATTTTCCCAATGTCATGTTAAAGTATGCTTTGGCAAATGCTGACTTGGGAAAATGCACCTAGGATAGAAAAAAGAAGTAATCAAAGCTTCTTGAAAAAAAGAATGAAATATCTACTTCTGAGGCTGCAGATATATGTACAAAGTTTTGATTCAGATCAAGCAAAGAGAATTTTTAGATTAGTGTAATTCTCTCCTCGGCATGTTCAGAATTGCATTTCAAACAATAACAGCTTTATTAATTTCAAACCAAGCTGTCATCCAAATGTAAAGAACATACCCTTTGTTTAGGCTGGCTTACAGCACTTATCAACTCTTTCTCCAATAGAGAAAGGCTTTTTCATTCTGTGTAAAATGAGTGAGGAGGCTTTTCTAAAGTGTCCTGAAACAATTCACTCTTGGCCTGACACCAGACAGAGAAAATGGGAGTCAGCTAAAAAGAATTTTTCATAAACTTAAGAAAGATTGAAAATGACGTGGGACTAATGAAATTTCAACTTTAACCAGAATATTTCCTTCAAAAAGTATTGTGTCTGAAGCTCTTTGTTCTGTATACAAATGGATAGTTGAAGTGATTCTCCATGGGAGGGAAGGAGAGAAGGGAGAAAGGTTGAAGGGGAGAAGGGTCTCTACAAGCAAATTTACTTAGCAGCTAAGTGCAAATCTTTTATTTTTTTTTTTTTTTTGCTTATTTGTTTTCTTGGAAACTTCAGAACATTTTATGGGAAGGAACCTAGAATAAGCATTTTAAGATAAATGTTCTTTATAGAAAATTCTTCTAATTAGCCTTATTTCTTGAAATGCTCCAAAATATTTGTCAGGCAGAAGGTTTTTATATACAGGAAGACCTAAATAGCATATGCAACTTAAAGAAAGCTTAGTATTTTGAAAATAAAAAGAACCAATTACAAAAGAAAGTCATTCTCAGGAAGAGACCCATACTTAGCTGTAATTTTGTTTTCTTATTTTGTTATTTGTTCTACCTGTCATACACACCTTACAAAGGCGATTGGGTCAAATTATAGTTCAATTTGGAGGGGCTGGTGAACAATTTTAACGGCATATTAAAAACTTAGAAGACATATACCCCAATAATATGAATCTAATTTTACAGTAGAATGCAGCTATATTATCACAAGAAATATAAAACAAATTAACCACCAGATAATTATACATAAAATAGATTAAATCCTTGCTAATGGCATTCAAACTCTGGGGTTGTACTTCAATGAATTTAAGACAAAGAGGTAACTTTTTTGCTTTCTCTCTTCAGGGAAAGAAAACTCATTTTTCCAGAACACTATTTTACCAAAAGCAACTAATTTGGGGCTCTTCTTTGCTTGGATTTTCTCTACTGATAAAAAACAACAACGTAACTGACTACAAAAGCAAAACACTATTCTACTTCAAAACTATTAGAAGAAGAGAACTAAGAAAACTAACAAGATATCAAGAGTTAATTTTCAGAGGTGAAATAATTTCTGAAAAGTTCTGCTTAAATTAAAGGTAAAAATCAGTTTTCATTCTTTTCTGATATTTAGAGTCCAGTGAAAACAGTAGAGAAACAGCTCTCTTTAACAAAAATCTTTCAAACAAAACCTTATCAAGGATTTTTTTAAAGTCACGAATGTTGATCAACAAGCAGGAGTGAAAGGAGAAAACATACTGTTTGTGAACTTTATAAGAAAGAGCAAAATGTTCTCTTATTTTGTGAAACAACAATAATTTCAAATACCTAGCTCTATACAAGCTAGGCCTGTACACTAATTTGAAAAGAAATAGCAAAAAAAATTAACAAAATTTAATAATGGTTAAAAAAAAAATTCACGGTCAATTAATGATATGACCAGGGAGGTATTTGTCACTGCCAAGGGTCTCACAGAATCACATCTTGTCCTGATCATACCTGCTTGCCAGTACAAAGTAGGCTGCTGACCAATTATGGAGTGTTTATCTATACAGTGGTACCTTTGTTCTCCAACAATGTCAGATTGCAAATGTCCTAGAACACATATTTACCTGGAGGATTCTTGGCAGGATCATTGTGGCTTGGACTTCCTGATTGTCCAGAATCTGTAAAGAAATCAGAGAAAATGTTTTCTTTTTAATTTGTTTTTGAAAGAATTTCATAATCCTTATGAGACCTCTTAAAAATTAACAAAGGGCAACAATAGTTAGGAGTGTAAATGAATTAGGTATAATTTCCTAAGCCTCTCCTGAAGAAACACTTGGATTAAAAAAAAAGATGAATAAACATGCACATCTCTTATGTTGGAAATAAATAAGTATAGCATGGCTGAAGTGCAAAAAGTTCATTAAAATGAAAAGTCTGGACATGGAAATAGAAGGTTGGGATAGTATCCTAGATTGTCATAGCATTTTGAAATCAAACAGACATAATGTTTGAGTGTAAATCTGATTATAAACAAACATACCAACCTCCTGAAATGACAAATTTTCTTCTTTTTGGCTAAAATATTCAACAGTTAACTTTTCCAGTATTGTGTGTGTGTGTGTGTGTGTGTGTGCGCTCTCGCGCGCATGCGCGCACAAGTGCATGCATGTGTATGTGCATATGTTATGCACATGCAAATATTCTCCCTACCACTTACCCACAGCCCATGTTTCTCTATATTTCATAACAAACATCACCCAGCATCTTATTTCTTCATTTATTTATTTGACAAATATTTATTAAGTACTTCCTGTGTATAAAACACCATGCTAGATGCTTTGTATATAGCATCAAGTATGAAGTTTATATGTAACATGTTTACTATCCCCATAGTCAGTCAACAGTCACTCAACAAACATCTAGCAATATATTTCTTAGTCTAGTAGGGGGATAAGACAGAAATTCAGATAAGAATATGTGCTGTTACGTGGTAAGTGTAACCTACAAAGTGCTATGTGATACCTGAATGGGAAGTTCTTTCAGGTGAACTTAAAAGACGGGTAGGATATTGACAGATGAAGGAAGGAACAGGACAAAATGATCAGCAATTGATCAGTGACACTAAGAATAATGCAAATTACTAAGGAATAGCCAACGTGGCTTTGTGGAGAAGTGAATCAATTAATCAATTGAATTTCCATCCAGGATGTAGTGACAGGCCTTGTAGATAAGAAGCATATTTGAATTCTATAGCCCAGCATATCTTCTCTTCAATAACATAGGGAAAAGTGTTGTAATTCATATACTGGTGGGAAGTAATGACACCCTACAACCCCTCTCCCCACCTACTAGTAGTTCATTTCTTTATGCCACATATCTCTCACCATCATCCATATGGTCTGCACTCTAGCATACACTCAATCACAGGATGCCTTTTAATTGTTTATCAATTTTTTCTATTATTCTTGGCTTGTCTTTATCATCAAACTACATTGTCCTCAAGGAAACAAGAATTCTGCCCCCTTTTGTAGTCACACTTGTATGACTTAGAGTGCTGTGAAAGTAGGAAATGACTGACAAATGCTTGTTGAACAAATGGTTAAGAATCAGAGACCTCATTTGCTTGTCACTGATGGCTTTCATCAAAAATAATGACAGTTCATACTTATATAAAAAGCATTTCACTTACAAAATCCTTCCACCTTTTGAGTAGAAAATGCCAATGTTATTGTGCCTATTTTAGAAATGTGGAAACTGAGTCCATGAGAGGTTACAATGTCTTCTCTACCCATGTTTTGCCAAGGTGGGCAGTGTCAGAGGAAGGAATAAAACTCATGTCTCTGGACTCATGGTCCAACACTCTTTGTACTATATTTTACAATCAGAAAACTAGGTATCCTCTGTTATTGTACAATACAAGTTGTCCCCAAAGTCTTAATGCACTTTTAATCTTTAATAGCTTGAAACTGCATTAAGACTTTGGAGACACTCTGTATATTAGATAGTATTTTTATTTGGAGGACTAGATCTGTGATTTCACTGCTGTAGGGAAGTGAGGACACTCCCTCTCTCAATTCAGGTCTTCACCTTTTCACGAGCTCTGCAACTTACAGTCTTGGTTGCCAAAAGCACTAAGAGATTAATTGACTTGTCCAGAGTCACCCAGCCAGCAGTGTCAAAGACAGGGCTTTACCTCAAGTTATCCCGTTCCACTACTCCATACTGCCTCCCACTGAATAGTGTAATACAGTGGAAAGAGGGTGGGGGAGAGGAGGAGGAAGGAAAGAGAAGAGGGAGAGAGAGAGAGAAGTAGAGAAGAGGAAGGAGAAGTAAAGGGGGGCAAGAAGGAGGAAGAGAGAGAGGGAGAGAGGGAGAGAAAGAGGGAGAGAGAAAGGGAGAGAAAAGAGAGAGAGAGAGAGAGAGATTTTAACTAGGAAGATCCTGAACTTTTTTACATTTACCTGACAAACTTTCTGGCAATGAAACCTTTTAAAGGGGGATGAAATATTTCAAGGCTATTATTATTCAGTAATACATTCATTCATAAACCTATTTTTTTGTCTGCTGTGTACAAGGTATTTTCCTAAATGCCAAGCAGGTTATAATGTATAACAGTACCTGTCCTCATGGCAATTACAGTCTAATAAGATTTTCCATAGGATTAAAGTTGCAGGAAAAATCCCATTGTGGAAACAGCAAGTCTATATGATACAATATGTTATAAAATAATATGTATTAAATGACTACAATATGTAGAACACTATGACAGGAACTGTGAGAGTTATAAATGTTAGGTAAAAAAAATCCCTGCCTTCATGGAAATTATAGTCTAGTAGGAGACAATATAACACACAATCATGTGATAAGTCTATTAGAAAGTTACAAATCAATATACTATGAAGGGGAGGGTCATTAAAAACCGGTGGATTAAGGAAAGGATGATAGAGGAAGTGGAATTGGACTTGGGCTTCAAAGGATAGATAGAAATTCAATAGGCAATTGGGAAAGGGTGGACAGTCCTGGCATAAGGATTTGTGTGAACAAAAGTACAGAGGCATTAGAGAAGATTCCCTCAGTATGAATTTTTTGACACAGACTTTAAACTGGTACAACAAAATTGTCCCCATAATTTTGTGCAATTGAAAAATGTGATGGGGGTGGGAGGGAGTATTATGGAAGAAAGATCTTATTACTCCATTAATCATCGGGTACCTAGCTATTACTCTCCCAAAAATGAAGAAATAAACTGCCAGTACTCCTTATGTATGACAACCATACAAATCTCTTCTTGGGAAACACTAGTCTATGTTACTGCCAGTTTCTATTTTCACCTTCAAACAGTATGAACCATTTCCTGAACTGAAAAAAAAGGGAACTACTAGGAACCACAAGTATTTGAAGGAAATAGACAATTGAATTCCAAGACTTGGGTCAAATCTTTTTGACTTGCATAAAAAATTCCTTCCCATAATTCTT